>BHFT01053880.1:56448-100527 GCA_004320025.1 Laticauda laticaudata
AACTTGTGTGTGTGTGTGTGTGTGTGTGTGTGTGTGTGTGTGTGTGTAGTTTCATGTGCTGCCTTTACCCCATGGATGGGGCTTCACTTGTTTGTGTGGCCTGGTTTTTGGCATGCCATGCACCAGTGCCGGTCCACATCTTGGAACCCTTAGAATGACTTTTCTGGCTGTTTCATTCATTCAGGAATGGAACTGATCCAGACCATGTAATTTCGCATCAGTAATTTTATTCACAAACAAAGGGAGGAAAATGTCATTTTTTAAAATAAATTTCTAGTTATAACTAGTACAACTGAAGTGTACTTCCAGTTCCATAATCGTTCCCCTAAAACAGGGGTTCCCAAATTTGGCAACTTTAAGACTAGTGGACTTCAACTCCCAGAATTCTCCAGCCAGCTAAGTTGCCAAGTTTGGAGACCTCTGCCCTAAAACGACCAACCAAGGGATGATGGGACTTGAAATTCAACCTATTTGGAAGAGCATATTTAAATCAATGTACCCCACTTAATTACTGCATTTTACCCATAGAGATTTTTGTGTCTTCCAAGCTTGATTGCCCTCTTCTTTTTGTCTAAACCCAGGCATCATGGCGCTTATCTGGACATTATATTGTGGTGCTCAAGGAGGAAACCCTTAAATCTCAAGCTCTACAAACTATCAAGCGTCTGCAAGCCAGAGCAGCCAAGCATGGCTACATGACCAAAATCCTGCATATCTTTGATGAACTAATCCAAGGCTTTGTTGTCAAGATGAGCAGCGACGTGCTGCATATGGTAAGTTCAGTTCTAACTTTATTGTCCACTTGCTAATTTGCCAGTTAAACATGGGAGTTTGCACACAAAAAATGGGTGGTATATATATGTGTAATCCTCGCTTAATGTCTGGTTGCTTAGTAACCATTTGAAGTTATGACAGACCCCCAAAAAGTTATTTATGACCCAGATTTGAAGTTCCAAAGGAAACCCACTCCCTGCAGTCATGTGATTATAATTTGTGTGCTAAGCAACCCTAAACAACATTTATGGCTGTTTGCAATGTGATTTATGATTTTGTTTGCTGGAAACTGATATTGTGCTGCCCCATTCCCCACACATAAGAGTATGGCAAGAGTTCTATAGGTGGTTATTCAAACCCCTGAAAAGGTTCTTGAAAAGCACACGTTGCGCAGATCCAGATGCCAAGCTCAGTATAGCAAGAGTCACTGGGCAATGGAGTCCAATGGTCACATACACAAAGTCCAGGAAAGCAGGCCAGGAATCAAGCAGGCCAGGAAACAAGGCACAAGCACACAAAGCACGTAGCTGGGCATGTTGCTCCAGCAACACCCAAGTCCTCAGGGCTGGGTTAAGTAGGCAATGCCGGTGCAGCCCCTTCATGAGAGGTGAGGTTGCCTCCTCATGAGTAGTCTGGCTGACTGAGTTGTGTCTGTCTCCTCTCTGCTCTATGTGTCTTTGGATCAGGAGGAAGTGTGGATTGCATCTCCTCCTCATTGCTAACGGGTGGCAGCTGCTTCCTGTCCTTGAATGGAGCCTCCTGGCCAACTTGTTGCAGCTCGCCTCCCTCAGCCTTCGCCTCAGCCTGTCCCTGGTCCAATGGACCCTGCTGAGGCTGCTCAGTCAGGTTAGCATTCTCTGAGCCCCAATCCTGACATTCTTGGCTCTATACTTTTCCTGTGTATGATTCTGGCAAAAATCTTCCATTGCGGACAATGGATTTGTTTAGCAACAGTGGTGCTCATTTTTGGGACTGTCATTAAAAAATGTCATGAATGTCAGGTTTCGGAATAATGTCAGGTTTCCAAGTGATAAAACCCATTCAAACAGAAATAAGCAAAGTCCATCTTCTAAAACAAATTTCTTTTATTCAGGTAAGCATAAAATTGGCAAAATCTGTTGTAATTCCGGATCTGACACAAACTGGAATACACCACATAATATTGTAAATTAGAAACAACCCACAAAAGTCACATTCATCAATAGAATTAAATCAACGTTGCCCGGTGTCTTCAATCTCCACCTCCAGGTTTCAGCAGGGACAGTTTCTGTTCCCATGGGAAGGAAAGTCACCTAGCCAAAACAATCCTCACTATTCCAAATCAGAATTTGTTCATCATTTGGGACGATCTAGTGCAAGTCTTCATTGCAAATAATTAATTTTACTAGATTTACAGAAGACTTCCATGTCTGTCTGTGTCTATGTCTGTCTATCTATCTGTGTGTGTATTTGTGTGTGCTTGCTGGCTTGAGATAATGTTGAATACATGTGGAAAGTATTCCACTTAGGAAGCATGTCATAAATAGAGGCTTTATTTATATTTAATCCATCCTCATCAATGAAAAAATTACCTGTGCTAATCTTAACTAAAGATTCTCTTGAAGTGACTTCTAGTGATTATAGAGACAGGCCCACATCAATTTTTTTGGTGATAATAGTTGTTATCTTCTTCCCAATCATGGTATTTCTTAGTCATCTTCCATTCAGGTACTCACCACAGGTTAGTAAAGGTGGGCTAGGTGTACTTGCCATGGGAGATAACCTTATCTGAATTTTTTTATTTTCAGGAGTAACAAAGCTCAGTATTTTATTCAGCAAAAAACCAACATATTACAGTTACTGAATATAGCATTCCAGCTGATTTAAAATCCTACTTGGAAGTGAGTTGTATTTTGGCAAATTGCTTAAGCTATGATGATGCAATGATGCATACTTACTTCGCCTTAAGAACCAGAGCACACTCTGAGTTGGGATTGTTGACATATTAATTTTAGAATTCTTAAAGACTGCCATGAGATTATTCTTATCTACAATCACACACAGGGCATGTAAACACATACTTTACACAGATAGTTCACTAAGAAATTTAGCTACAAATTTGCACCTCAGCATTTTGAATGGAATAGTGTCCAATCTTTGTTTCTTTATATTAGTAATTGGTTTTTGATTATTTCCTTTGCATTTCTCAAAAGGGTTTTTTTCGATAGAAAAACATTGTAAAGTAGATATTTTTCAGGTTGTAAACCTATATGCTTTGGTAAATTGTTTTGTAATGATAAAGAAGATAATGCTTCTTATTTTCTGAATATTCAGACCCATGATGGATAAAGGACAGATGTCAATAGTTACCATATCTGTATGGTTTGAACCCATGTTTGCAAAAATGGCAGTATATGATTAAAGTATGCTTTTATGTAAAGGTTAGGGACAGGTAATTTGCATGGTGGACCTGTGTTTGGTTATGGCAAATCTTGTTGGATTACCCTATCATGAGGCTGTATCCAGATTTTTTGAGAGGGATTGTTTTTAGGAATGACTTGCTTGCCTAGTGATAGACATAGTGCCACTCAAACCACATAATTCCTGCCAGCATCCATGTCCTGTGTAGCTACTTCGCAATCTCAGTTGTGAATCTTTCCTGTTCCCATTTATTCCCACATAAATGGATAGGGGAGGCATTTTGCAAGACCTTTGCTCTTTGGTTTGCAGCTTGAAAATCAGGGAGCTTTTTAAGCAATTGCTGATTCCGTGCAAACATTTCAAAAGTTTCAGATAATGGTGCAAGACCCAGGAAGCAGGTGAGGAGGGGTGTTTAGTTAATGCTTCCCGGATGCCAGATGGGTGCCAGGTTGCTTCATACACAAATGTGATCAGGAGACTTGTGCAACAGCACAGTGGCCTAAAGTAGAAGCTCTCATGTACCACATTTGAGGATGGCCTTCCCTAACCTGATCTGGCTGGCTTGGAATTTTGAGAATTGAGATCCAGCCCCTTCGGAGGAACCTTCTTGGGGAAAACTTTTTAAGTGAAATAAATGATTCATCGGGGAAGGCAAACTTGACTGAGATTTTATATTTTCTACAAAGTATCTTTCTCCATGTTGAGACAATGGTGTAGAGCCAAACTTTAACCTTCTGGATTACAACTCCCATCACCTGAAGCAGACATTTTCTCATTTCATTAGATTTTTGACACTTTCAATGCATTTAATTCTGTGCGGAAAAGATAGGAAAGGGGAAAAGGGATGTTGACAGTTAAGATTATGCAGAAAGGGAAAGCAAAAGGCCATTGGAGGTATGTGACCAATAATTTTAAACCAATCTATCAAATACTAATTAAGTGACCCTCAGTGACTGTTGTGGATCCTTTTGGGGAGATTATCCGTAAAACCAAATGTGAACCTGGACAATTCCCATCAAAAACAATTTGACTACAATAATGTACTTCATAATGAAGATTTTTCTGTAATGCAAAGAATTTGGTGTTCTTTGTTTTATTCCCAGGAATTACTGGGAATTTTTTACTTTTGCTCTGTCTAACTATCCTTTGAACTCAATTTAGCATTCTACCCTCAATCCTTACATTGTTTGCTTCTGCATTCTAAAGGCAGAATATTGAAAATACAATGCATTATGGTTGTGGCAGATATCTGTCTGCATATGTCCTCTCTCTCTCTTTCTATGTATGTATGTATGTATGTATGTATGTATGTATGTATGTATGTATGTATGTATGTATGTATGTATGTAAGGCATATGGCCCTCCAGGGGGCTGGGGAGGCATATGACCCACATTGTGAACCTCCAGTATAGAGTATACAACATAAAGCATATTGATAGCTATATATTAAATAGATTGGAGCAGGGCTGGGCAACTATAGCCCCTGTATGACCTGTGTATTTCACCTCCCAGAATTCCTGAGCTAGCATGGATTGGGTGAATGAAGGCTCAGTTCTCAGATTCGTCCTTTACATTCTTATGTGGTTCTTGTAATGTCAAACAGGTTTACATGCTGGGTTGAAACATATACTGCAAAATATACAGCAGAAGTACCTGCCATTTACTGGTACTGTATTTGTGATTGTTCTCCATAGAGTAAACCTATCTGGGACAAGTTGTTTTATAGTGTGATGAAACAGATGCATGTATAAGATGCTTCTTTTGCATAATTTATGTAATTTTTGCAAAAAGAATTTGGGGGCCCTGTTGCCTATGCTACAATACTTTCCTCTGGTTCTTTTGTGCAGGCTTTGAAACTCCCACATGTGCATTACATAGAAGAAGACTCTTACGTGTTTGCTCAAAGCATTCCTTGGAATCTTGGCCGGATTGTCTCAGAACAGGACATGCCGAATGAGTATAATCCCCCCAGTAAGCTATTCCTTTATCTTTTGCACATTTTTTCAGAAGCAGGTAGGGACCCTCTGTCAAAAGCAATGGACACATCCTTCTGGTATCATTGATTCTCTCGATAGATGCCGGTGAACTGGTTGAGGTTTATCTGCTGGATACTGGTGTCCAGAGCACCCATCGGGAAATAGAAGGCAAAATATTTGTGACTGAGTTTGAGAATGTCCCTGAAGAAGATGGCACTCGCTTTCACCGCCAGGTAGATACTTTTCTTTCTGGTGGCAAGAGATTCTGGAAATGGTAATTTCAGTACACCTGTGTCAGGCCCAAACCAAGAATAACACATGGCAATTCTTCCAGTCTGAGTTCTTTATTGTTTCACATCTGTAGACAAAACCTTGCCAAGACTCTACTTTCTATAGTATAGTCTGTGAACTATTAGGGAAGGGTTGTCTTTGCCCTCTTTCTCTCACACATAACATCTGGATGGAATTACCTCTTCTCTGGAATGCCTCCCTCGTTCCTGGAGATCCCTCTCCTCACTATATTCCATCACATTCTGGAACATCTGGTTCATAAGGTTTGACTAGGTTCTACTTTTATAGTCACAGAATTAAAACCCAATCAGCTGCAAGAAACATAATTTGTAACTCTTTGGAGCATTTCATGGAAAGGTGTTGGATCAAATATCTATGATGGTGCCTTCCTGGATCCAATGCTTCTAATTACATCTATGATGAGTTTTATTCCTTCATTAGAATATGCTGGTAAAAGTGAATCATTTGGGAAATGGGTGGCAGGTAGAGCTGACGATACAGGAAGTCTTCAAATTATAATTCTTCATTTAGTGACTGTTCAAAGTTACAGTGGCACCGAAAAAAGGGACTTAGGACCATTTTTCACACTTATGTTCATTGCATTGCAAAATGGGACAGAACTCACTTAACAAATGTTTCACTTAACAACAAAAATCTTGGGCTCCATTGTGATTGCAAGTTGAGGATAACCTGTAGCTGTCTCTTTTCCTCCCCAAGACTGAAATCTTCTGTTGCTTTGGCATCTCTCTCCACTGAGAATGCAGAAGTGCTTGCTCCTCTTGGAGACTGACACATTGGGTGAGAATACCCAATTGATGAGTCTTAAAATCCTTTTCATTACTACCTATGATTAAAGCTCTGGTTCGTGTTTGATTTTTCTAGTCGTGTGTTGCCTTGAGCACTATTTGACGTATACATTATTATTACTGGGCTTGCAATAAGTACAAAACTTTTGTTGTTATACTCCATGGAAGGCCAGTAAGTGTGACAGCCATGGGACCCATATGGCAGGTGTGGTGAATGGAAGGGATGCTGGAGTTGCCAAAGGGGCCAATGTCCGCAGTCTGCGGGTGCTCAACTGCCAAGGAAAAGGCACCGTAAGCGGCACACTGATTGGTGAGTAGCGGCAAGTGAGGGTTCAATCATTTTTATATGGATTTGCAATTTGTCATAGGTTGTTATGAGCATTCCTCTCAATTTTATTTGCTATGTATTTTTGGAAAGAATGTTACATAATATATTTATATTATTCTTCATATCCATTTTGTCTGAATATTGGTTTAATATAAATGTTTTACACGCACACATACGCACATGTAACAGAAGAAACAGACATCCTGCTATCTCTGGAACTAAAATTATATTTATTATACTTACTAAGCTTTCGTCAGACTGTGCTGAGGTCGTCAGAGTGTTGAACTACCATTACAGAGATCTATGCCTTTATATATCATTAATCAATTTAGCCCTTGCACGCTTAATAGGCCCTTCCAACCGCTTCCCACCTGTAATTAACTCTGTTGTTTTTGCTTCAATCATGTTGGTTTCCAGCTTGGATTGCTTATTTCTGAAAGATGTTAACCTGTCAGCTATTGCAATTTGTTGCTTTGCCTGTGACCTTTTGGTTGGCCTGGCTCATTCTTCATTATTCTTCTCTATAGCTTGAAGCAGCTCTGCTGGGCTCCTCTGTATTTGATCAGGCCTGGCTGTGCCTTCATAGGATGAATCCACAAGCCCAGGGGTGGGCGTGTGCCATCGGTCTCTGCTCCATGATGGGAAATGGTCTCTGCTCCTACTGCATACCTGGAACTTGTATTTTTAGAATATATATATGTATATGTATTTATATACACACACACACCTTCACTCTACATCAATGGCTTATAGCTCTGGCCTCTACATATTAGGAAAAAAAACTTAGAACTATTCAGAAGGGTCAGTATTGCATTTCTTAAGAGATCAAATTATAGGCCAATATATTATGTGAATAGGGATCATGTTCAGTTGGAAAGAGTTAATGGCTTTAATACCTTTGTTGAGTCAAGCAAGGTTTTAAAATAATTGTTGATTTTGAGTTTATCAAAATTCTTTGTTGGGCATTGTGGTTAAAGATCAGAGAAGGAAAAATGGGAAAATACTTTCGGCTGATTTAAGAATTATTAAATTCTGAATACATCCGAGTCCAAAATTTTAAAAATTAAATGTGCTTATTCTTTATCTTTTCATAAACGCATGCATATATCTGGTTAAGGTTTACGATACAGAGTTCAATTTATTTTTACTAATTTAAAAGTGGAAAAATAAATTATTTTTGAGTTTTACGTGATTTGTTTGAGGGCTTTCTGTTTTTCCCCCAACATCTCACTTCTAAAAAACACTTTTTAAAAAAAGAGCCGGTATGTTCTTCCTGTTTGTGTCTTTAAATTTTGGAGCTTGCATTGAGTAAAAGATACGCAGTGTCACTAATCCTTTGCCCTTTACCCTTTGCTGTATAGGGCTGGAATTCATTGCAAAGACCCTGGCTGTCCAGCCCTACAGTCCCCTGGTTGTTTTGCTCCCCTTGGCTGGCACCTATAGT
Source organism: Laticauda laticaudata (assembly GCA_004320025.1). Classification (NCBI taxonomy): domain Eukaryota; kingdom Metazoa; phylum Chordata; class Lepidosauria; order Squamata; family Elapidae; genus Laticauda; species Laticauda laticaudata. The sequence continues at coordinate 64,468 of BHFT01053880.1, forward strand.
CGCATCTTGAATGCCGCTTGTCGTCAGATGGTGCAGAAGGGGGTAGTCATGATAGCTGCAGCAGGCAACTACAAAGATGATGCTTGTCTGTACTCCCCAGCATCAGAACCAGAGGTAAGTAGACAACAAGGTCTTCCTTTCAGCCCAAAACCCATGGACTTCAACTTTGAAGTCCACAGGCTATAAAGTTGCCATAGTTGCTCACCTCTGCTCTACTAAAACTCCAGTTCAGCTCAAGATTAGCCAGTTACTTCACTGCTTTACGTATTTTTCAGTTGCCACAATAATGTCCCTACTCGTTTATAAATTGGGAAGTTGAGGAAGATTGTGAAGCTTCACCCATGCCCTCCTCTTAACTGTTTAGATGGTGTGAATCAGGTCTCCTGGATGCTTACGGAGCGCCAAGATGTCACCAAAATACTGATCTCCCACATAGCCAATTCTCTAGGTATCTAAATACCCCGGTGGAGTGATTCTGTTGTGGGTTTGGTGGTGATACATGTGATTATATTACATAGACACACAATAAAAAACAGAGCTAGCCTATAGGACCTCACCCCTTTCCTAAGAGGTCTGTAGGGGGCGTGCATAAGCGCACCAAAGTGCCTACCATCCCTGTCCTATTGTTTTTTATTTTCTTATATATATCCATCTATTCATAACTATGTTTATACTTATACCTATTATCTTGTAAGTGATTGACAAATCAAATAAATAAAAATAAAAAAAATACTTGGCCCCCCAGTCTCTTGAACCTTCTTTTAATGTGGTATGATGAAGTTTTATTGACAATTCCTCCAATATGCCATAAAACATAGGCCGTTGTGTGATACAGGTATTTGCATTATGTGGAGTTGTCCAAGCTTAATATCAGGGCAATGAAGAACCAGTCTGATGCTTGAAACCTCAATAGAATTAAAAACATCCATCTCTTCTCATAATAGCAAACAGTAAGATCAGGCTTAGATAGTACTCATGTGGGAATTTGACTTGTTTGACTTTGTTTAGGGGGAGGGTTTTAATTTCATGATGTCAAGATACTTTTCGTGCTCCATATTTGACAACAGAATTTGAATTAAGAACTTTTTCCAAATACATGTGGAATTTCTGGAAAGTGGCTCCTGATAGTAGTGAGACAGATAGGACAGATAGATTTAATCTAAGTCAATTTATTTAGTTCTCTTTTTTATTTGATAGCCCTCTCAGGAGTCATCTAAAGAGGAAGGCTAACTGAAAAATTATCTAGGAGGTATTTTAGAAAAAACAGATTTTGATAGGAGAGAGAAAAACATGAAACAATGATTGCACCATATTTTTGGTATTTCCATGTGACATTTTCCTGTGTCACAAAACACCTCTGATCAGCTCAGTCAAGAAAATCAATTACATTTGGAGGGAGGGTCTCTCTCAGTGGAAAAACATGGACTAAAGAATCATTTGCAAAGGATTTTAATTTTTTAATTTATTGCATTGAATAGATGGCCAGCAAATCTCCCTCTAAATATAGAGCAAGAATAATACTCTGTGTTGGAGCTAGAGGGAGAGGACAAGGAAACAATCTTTGTGAACTCTCCTTCCTTCAACATTTCCTGGACAAAATGCTCTAAAAGACTTTGAGAAGCTACTGGTGAAGAACATCTTCTCATCGCTTTCCCCAAAAGTATTTACCTGCTGGATCCAGATACAGAATGGAAGAAACCTGTTTGTTTATTGATCCACCTCTGATTTTGAAATCCTGTTTCTCCTGCTTGCTCAGGACTGACAAATTGCTGTCTTACCATAGGTTATTACAGTTGGAGCAACCGATGCCCAAGACCAGCCTGTATCTATGGGGACTTTGGGAACCAACTTTGGACGTTGCATAGATGTTTTTGCTCCTGGAGATGATATCATTAGTGCCTCTAGTGACTGCAGCACCTGCTTCACATCGCAGAGTGGGACATCCCAAGCAGCTGCCCATGTCGCAGGTAATATTGTAGGACAGAAATATGAAGAGTCTAGCAAGTTCTTGTTTATTATAATGAGGTTTTCTCAAGAAGAACTATCAATAGTGCATGCCCTGTTAAGTGACTTGAAGCATGATGAGATTTTCAATAATGAAAGAATCTTTTCCCCCCATTTTTATTTCAAATATACTCTCAGATTTGCAAAATTCAAATATATAGCAGTGCATGAAGCAATGCATTGAAATAAATGGAAAAAAATGGGCAGAATTTGTTTATTTGCATTTGGGGCCAGGAAGGAAAAATTGAATTATTAAGCCTATCAGATCTGAAAGACTAATTTTTGTATTTAAAACGAGCAAAGAATGACACATTGGTTTGTATAAGCTTGGTTAGCTCCAGGGGCTACAAAAACAAAGCAACTAGTATTCATACCTTTACAATACCCACTGTTGGTACAAATTAAACTGGTACAATTTGGACATTTTCATTGTATCTATATTTTATGGCACCAGTGAATTGCTTAAAGAAGTGTAGACCTTGACTGCATTTCCCCTTGTCTTGTTGTAGACGAGGCAGCTTAATAATATTGCATGTATTCCATTATCAAGATAAGCAAGTTTAGTCCTTTTTAGTTTCCATTCATTTCCAGAACATCATTTTCATGTTTAAGCTCCTGATGAAGCTGACTTATGAGAAACTGAACTGATATTTAGGATTTAATGTGTCTTTTAATTGAGTATGGAACAGGGACTTTATGTTGCTGGATAGGCCTCTTTCTCTCTATATATATAAATTTAATATATATATAAACCATATTCACTTTTCCATTCACAATCAGAAGCAGGAAAGAAAATTATTTGACTGAAAGTTTCCAGAGTTTTAAATCAAACGGGCCTGGTAAAATTTCCTGACAGAACAATTAATCCATGGAATGAATTGCCTCCAGAAGTTGTGGGTTTTTAATGGAGTTTTAAAGAAGAAATTGGACAACAGTTGTCTGAAATTCTACATTGTTTCCTGTCTGAGCAGCGGGTTGGACTAGAAGGCCTCCAAGGTCCCTTCCAACTTTGCTATTCTGTTCTGTTAAATATATAACCTAATCCACCTTCATGTGTGTGTTTTGGAGGGATAAATACAGGGCTTGTTTGTTGTCCTAGGTATTGCTGCCATGATATTGAATGGCAACCCTGCCCTATCCATCTCCGAGCTGAGGCAGAAACTGATCCACTTTTCTGTCAAAAACCTGATGAACGAGGCTTGGTTTCCAGAAGATCAGAGGCTGTTAACACCAAACAGAGTGGCTGGGCTTCCCTCCAAAATTGTAGAAGGTGAGGGTCCTTTTGATGTCTTCTTCATTGGTACAGGCCTGAACCATTTCAGATCCTATGTCTTCAAGCCAGTCGTGACTCCTGGCAGCTGCCTGGATATGTCTATTATTAGCAATATTTTTGGTAGTGGTTTGCATTGCTTCCTTTCAGGGGCTGAGGAAGAGTGATTGATCCAATATTACCTAGATGTCTCATGCCTAAACAGGACCAGAACTCAGTTTCCTAGTTCTAGCTTGGTGATTTTACCAAACTAGCTAATTGAACTTCAACCAAATCATAACTGAATGTGAACTTTAAAATTGGAGTAATTTTTTTACTGTCCCGATCGAGCAAACTCCACAAGAAACTGAAGACTATATACCATGACTTCGAATTGGCTAATAAAAATATTGCCCAATTCATTGTCCTACTGAATTTTTTTATAGTCAAGCTTATTTTTAGCTGCTTCTAGTGATGGCTCATTATTCTTATTCCACTAATCATGTATCATAGTTCCTTCTTCGTAATTTGAAGTCTGCCCAAGAACTTGGATATGGTAAAGGTAATGGCTATGTATGAGAAGGAGCCCAACAGTATTATTGGTTGTGATCAGTCTGTTGTAAGTTATCCTAAATTTAGATAATCCAAAATATTTCTGAGTCTTTATGATATTTCATCAGCTACTCCAACAAATGATACCATTGCTCACTTGTTCCAAATTTTTGCAATCTACATTGCAAATCTTAGCATTTTTCTGATTTTATTTATTTATTAAATTTATATTGCCACCTATTCGCCCATGATGACAGGGCGGCTTACAGACTATAAAAGCACATTTAAAATAATAAAACTAATAAAAAGAGTCAAATAAATTAATATAATAAAATAATAATAAAATCACCCCCTGCCCTGGTGATGGCAGATCACACAAGCCATTTAATGGGCTCCATTCCTCTCTGGGTTCCCCAGGCCCGCTGGCAGAACCAGGTCTTCAGCGACTTCTGGAAGAGTATTGGAGTGGGGACCATTCTAATCTCTGGGGGAATGATGTTCCAGAGAGAAAACCACCACAGAGAAGGCCCTTCTTCTGGGTCCCACCAGGTGTATCTCCCTAGGGGATAGGACCTGCAACATTCCCTGCCTCCCCGCTCTGATGGATCAGGTAAATGTGACCAACAAGAGAAGGTCCCTCAGATAACCTGGTCCCAAGCCATGAAGGGCTTTAAAGGTGACAACCAGTACCTTGAATTGCACCCGGAAGCAAATTGGCAACCAATGCAGCTCCTGCAGGAGAGGTGAAACTTGTACACACTGGGGTCTGCACAAAACCATGTGGGCCGCTGCATTTTGCACCAACTGGAACTTCTGAAACGTTGCAATAATCAAGATGGGAAGTGACTAGGGCATGAGTGACTGTGAGTAGGAACTGTTGGTCTAAGAAAGGGCATAACTAAGAAAGGGCATAACCCGCAGTTGTGCAAAGACCCTCCTGGCCATGACTGCCACCTGCTCTTTGAGCAGGGGTCGTGAGTCCAGGAGAACCCCCAGATTATGCACAGGGTCTGTTTGGGTTAGTACCACCCCATCCAAGACCAAAGGTGGCAACGAACCCCAAATCTAGAGCCACTCGGTCTTGCCAGGGTTTAGTTTCAACTCATTGCTCCCCATCCAGCCCCTAACAGCCTCCAGGCACTGAGGACACGGCATTACTTGTCTTCAAAGTTACATGTCATGGAATGACATCAATAAACCAAAAATAATTCTTTACAAAGATAGTAATGGAATGTGCGTTATGTTCAAAGAATTGATCAGTCTGAATTTCAAGTACCATAATTTTTTTGCCCTGCAACTTTCAGTGATGTTATCTGCAATTTTATGTTTCCAGCAATTTTTAATTGAAGGTAAATTTGTATTCTTGACCAAAATGCCAGTGATATCTTCCCAATTCAACTATGCCTTTTTTGTAATTAGCTTTGGCATCCAGTTATTATATGGTCAGTGGTTTCTTCCTTGGCACAACCAGCATTTACTATCTAAACTGTTTTTTTTCTACTTTGGTTTTAATAACATTTGTACTTAATGCTTGTTCTTGAGCATTCTTTCTACAATACTTCCTTTTTAAAATACTTCATTCTTAAGCCATTGTCATGTTTTACTGTTGTCTAATTTTCCTTCAATAACTTTCAAGGAATATATTGTTTTGCTTTTCCAATTTTCTAACCTCATTTCAAGCTGTTGCCTTTTATAGTCACTGAGATTCCATTTCCCCAAATAGTCTTTCTTTCTGAGATTAATTCAGTAAAGCTTTGTTATTGTCTTGATGTAATCGTTAAGCTTTATTTTAGTTCTTTATTTTACCTTTAATCGGTGCTACCCCACCAGTCTTTCTTGGAGAAAAAAAACAATCTGTCAATAACAATATGAGGATATAGGGCACAATTTATAGGCATGATTTCTGATTTGCTGATCAAGATTAACTAAATTTAATATTCCTGTAATAGATCTAATTATTGACATTGTTCATGAATTGTCTGATTCCATCATTTAGGTGAGATTTTATAATTTTCTTTATTTAACTTATAGTATTTTTCTCTTTGTTGTACAAACTATCTGATGTTTCCAAAAATCTCAGATTTATAAGCTCACTTAGGTGTTAGACCTGTGATGCTTGTTTTACTTTTAAGAATTGAGAATCTTGTTAATTAATCAATTTACTTTCTTTACTGCAGTGATCATACGTTGTATCAAATCATCAAATTGTGCTGCACTATATGTCAGTTTTGCACCGTTATTCTGTATTGTTATATCTGTTTGACCCCACTCGCTCTCTTTAGAAAATCAATTGAGTGATATCTCTTTCACTAGTTTTTTAAACTATTAATCTTTTTGTATCTAATTTACTGTTAGTTAATATTTGTAACTTAAATTGATAACCAAAATGTAAGCATATGTTCTAGATAGGCAGAGGTCTAATCTAATCCCTCCAAATAGCCAATTTTGTTTTATTCATGAACTGCACTCAACTTTAATGTGATTTGTTTAATTCTGGCTTTAAGTATCATTAGAGTCCAACCTTTTCAATTTATAACAACCAATGTTTTCAACTTTTACCATCAATTCCTCTTTGGAGATCTCCAGGGACGTGTCTGTGATATATTAATATCACTAGATGTTACCAAGTACACCAAACTATGAAATAGACACCAGATAGTTCTAAGCTACTTTTATTCGAACATCTTTAGCAACAGAATCTTGCAAATCTGAATATGCCATCCTCCCTCCTTCTTTTACCTTCATGAGAATGGTGGTGGGGTGGGGAAATTCTCAGATGTTTTTTTCAAATTATTATTTTTTATTTGGACTCAAGCTTCATTTATCTAATTGTTAGCTTGGCTGTGGATGTTCTATCTGTTCTTCAAAGCCATTGTCTCTACCTACTCTAGAAGGTGACGTGAAAATTTGACTCTCCTTGGTGTTTGTAAAATATTGGGGGGGGGAGGCTTATCACGCTAATTCCTGCCTTTATTTGGGTTAAAATAATGCAAGCACAATTTCAAGCTTCAGCATCTCTGGTTTATGATCAATTGTGGCTTATTCAGTTAACTATGTGTTTAGCACAATGTGTTTTCCAAAGATAGGATCTTTCCAAGTAGTTGAACAACAGCCTGGAGATAGTCCTAAACAAATGGGATTCTGATAGTCCTTAGTTGTGACCATTAGTCACTCTCTTTCAGAGGAACAACTATACTGTCGCTCTGTGTGGTCTTCCTTGTCTGACTCAACCAGTGCAGCAACAGCTGTTGCCCGATGCAACAGCAATGAAGACATGTTCAGCTGCTCAAGTTTATCAAAGAATGGCAAGCGGCGAGGGGAGCACATTGAGGTAATGTTCAAAGGCAAGATGATGTGATTTGCTGTTTAATTTTAATTAATTTTATACAAAGATCTACATCTCGGCTAGGTACGAAAATCAGATTTGATGCCATTCTCAGTGTCTTGTTCTCATTTCTCTCCCCCTCCACCCAAATTCTAGGATATTGAAGGCAAGAAGGTGTGTGTAGCTCACAACAGATTTCGAGGCCAAGGTGTCTATGCCATAGCCAGATGTTGCATTTGGCCCAAGGCTGACTGCCAGGTTAATAGCCATTCACAGATCACAGACGGCACAGCTATGAAAAGTGTTAGCTGCATCGAAGATAGCTATGTTTTGACAGGTATGCGATGACAGTTCTGATGAAAGTTAACTGAAGAAGCAACATTTTTGATGTTGAGATATCATGTATGTTGTATTGTAAGAAATGGGATCTGTGCTAAAATGGGTCTTCTGTGCTTAAGATACATCATGTAAGATTATGTGACTTACTGGGAGACCAGCTTTAGCACCACAACAGAAGAAAAAATATGTAATTCCTGCTTCAGGAATTCTAGCATTTGCCACCTTAAGTGACCATCTAAAGTTCTTTAATGATACAACTGATCCTGGTTCCACTTTGTTCTGGGCTCCTCATTTGCCTTATTCTATAATGCCTGGCATTTCTCATTTGGTCCACTGTGAATATTCTTTGAGCTCTTTGCAAAAATTGAAAACCAAAGTTGGAAGTTCTATTTTCCCTTTGCTAAGGATATTTTTTTGCCTGTGAGAATACAAAGATTGAGGGATGTACCGCCATTTATTTTATCATCTTGTGTACAAACTAAACAAAGCCAAAAACAAAACCCACCAAACAGTACTGTTAGCTAACAGTGATAGCCATGTATATACTTCAGGTGAATCTTTTACAAAATGCCCTGATATGATCTACACTGGCAGGCTGCAGCACCCATTCTCTGGCTGGAGATCTCAGTGGCGGCATCAAAACTGTACACCAGGCGGATAGCAGCCGGGTCCACTGTGTAGGCCAAGGAGAAGCAACGGTCCATGCTTCCTGCTGCCATGCACCCAGCCTTGAGTGCAGAGTTCAGGGACATCCTCCCTTGGAATACTCAACAAAGGTATGTGCATATCATTCTTGATGGCATCTCTCGGGCTAACTATGGTAACATTCCTAAGATGGGCAAGCTCTAATGAATTGAAGATGAAAATGATTCTGTGCAATTCCTTGCATGGCCACAGAGTAGGCAGAGAAAAGCTGTTACAGATTGTCTGTTCACAGATCTGCTAAAAAAAGAGGTTTTAGAGAGAAAGAACAAGAAAACTAGTGCCTCATTCATGTTCAACACTGCAGGAAGTCATCTAATATTCACAGCAGATAGTTCCCTATTTCAGTCAATTGCTTCACTTCTGAAATTTTCCCATGAAAAAATTCTACATTAGAAATGTCAGATTCTTCCTGCAGCATTTTGTAGAGCTTTATTAGCAGAAGAGAGAGGGAAAAATACTTCTATGCTTCAGAAGCTCAGAATAATAATTTTCAAAAGGAAAAAAAATCAGAGCAAGAAAAGTCAGTGACGCAGAGGGCAGGGAACCTCTTTTTCATATATTTCTCATGATCTTTGATCACTGGACATGCTGTCTTCTGTTGCTAGAGTTGAATTCCAGTCAGATTGGGAGAACCTACACCATTTTGGAAACATTTTTTTTACCAGACAACTTGTGTCCTGTTGGCTCATAATTTCAGATATATTTCCTTGCCAGATTTCTCAATGCCTTCAACAATGCCATAACTTCTAATATACTTGAAAAGTTCTTAAAAATCAGGGAGATATTCAAAGATGTATCTGTTTGAAAGTAGCCCATGTTGAACTGTATAGCACAAACATCAGTTGACCATAGGAAATATATTGTACTATGTCATAAAATGCTTTATTATTTTTATATGTTTTATAAAGTTTACCAAATTTTAATTCCACTGGAGTCACAGGTCCTGGATTTTGGATACATTCTGTAAATTAGCCCTCTGAGGTATTTTGAAAATGTTTTGCCCTGTGATTGCCCCGTGAAAGATTACAGACATGAGAATTTTAGCACTATGTTGATTAAAAGAACCTCCAATTCTTTTTACTTAGGTGATGGAGACCTGTGATGATGGCTGGACTCTAACTGGATGTAATTCCCAGTCACATAGCTCCAACACTCTTGGGGCGTATTCTATGGATAACACCTGTGTTGTAATCAACCATCCAGGAAGCAAAGGAGCAACCGCGGTTGCCATCTGCTGCAGAAAGAGGCTCTTAGAGGATGAGAAGCAAAGTTCCAGTAACAAGTGACAATTCTACCTTCCCCCCCCTCCAAATATCCAAAGGAGCCACGAATTTTGACAATTGCCATATAGGGTCACGCTGGCAAACACAGTAGTCCTTAGAGCAGGGCTCCAATACAGCTTGGGATTACTTGTGATAGCCTTAGCACAGCTATTTCAGATGCTGCAATTGTGCAAAACATTGTCCCTCTAGCAATATTCCCATCGTTGTTATCAAGAGATGGGTGTCTTTGATGTCTTGGTAATATCAGTTAAGCTGCATTTGTAAAATATATTTTATCTATTAACTGCATGTGTAATTTTTCAACAACTTTTTAGTTGCTATCAGTGACTTTTTAGAATATCTATTTGTTAACCATCCATTAGTTCAGTGCATTATGGTTATCGTTGTGTAGGCGGATAGGGAGCAGAGGAAGGAGCAGGCAGAAGGATGAAGAAGGTAACAGTTTCTGTGTAATTCTTTAGCTTGGTCTCCGCTTTTCATTGGTTGAACTATAACCAGAAACTTCTATGTATATACGAGTGATGCTTAAAACTGTAAAAGGTGAAAGTACTAATACTATAAATTTACCCAGGACAGCAGATTAATTGCAGAGCATACCAATTAATATTATTTGCTCCTTTTAAAAATATTTTTATATAGTAAGGTTTTTTTGCAGCAAACAGGCAAACCATGGGCTGTATTAACCCTTCCTTCTAAAGGCCCCATTGAATTAATAGTACTCCTTTGTAGTTAAACTGTTACATAATAATTTAACTGTTTAATACTTTAAAAGGAAACAGCATACCTGGGAGATATTGTGGGTTTGGTTCCAGATCAGCAAATATTGCAATAAAGTGAGTCACACAATTTTTTGGGAAGGGGGGAGGAGGTTTCTGATTGCACATGAAAGTTAATGTTTGCGCTCTATGTGTAAAATATACTATGTCTAAAAACAATGTACCTTAATATGGTACCTAACAATGTACCATACCTTAATTAAGGTTCTTTATTACTAAAGAGCAAATGCTGTTGGAAAAATGGTGCCAATAGATTTATTTGATGCAGGGTTGCCATAAGCCTTCAATTTACGAAAAAAAAATGCAGCATACGTAAAATTGAATAAAGCACAAAACACAATAAAATAAGGCTTGCCAGTATTCAAATACAATTTGATAAGAGTTGGGAAGTGTTTCTCTTGCTTCTGCTCACTTCTTGAGATTCAATGGTTGTTGTAGCTCTCAATCTGAAACAGTGCTGGTCATCTAGGATTTAGATCAGGGGTGTAAAACTCGTGGCCCATGGCCTGGATGCATCATACTGGCCACGCCCTCCCCGTTTAGTGAAGGGGGAAAAAGTTGCAATATGTAATGTGATGTGTAGTTGCGAGTTTGACACCCCTGATCTAGACTGTACTGTATTGATCTAGATTGTACATTACTGTTTTCTGTCTTTATTTTCCTGTGCCATGAAACAAAACTGCTTAACAATGGGGTTGTAGCTGGTCTGAAACAGGATTTTATCCTATTGTATCCTTATACTTATTTTTGAGAAGCAGAAGTTTCTCCTCTTTTATTTCACACAGGAAACAGTTACCTCAATTGTATTACTTAGCACATTAAAATTATTGTAAATGAACTGAGTTAGCTTCTGTAGCTTGAAATGGAGGAAGCTCTGCAAAAATGAGAGTAGTTTTCTCTAAGGAGACTGGACCAACATAGAAAACTAGCAGTCTCTTTGAAGCATAACTCTCAGCTTCATCCTCTTTATGATGAGGATTTTTATTCTAAAAAATACTGGGAACTGTAGCTGAAAAAAAATTATTGGGCTCCAGGAAGACTACTGGATCGATGAAGAATAGTTTTATACAAGCAAACCTGGAGCTTTAAAAAGCAGTGAAGACTGAGGACTCCTGCATGAGTGGCCTTAAGGCAACCATGAAACCAAGTAAATGCTGGGTAACTTACACCAAATAGTGTAGTTTCCAAACAAAGTATTTGGTAGCAACCATTTAAATTAGTTTTTCAAAATAAGCTATTACTATAATGTAAAACTCTTTCCCTCTTACCAAATATTTAATTGCCTATATAATTGAGTCTTTCACCACATGTATGTTAAATTACTGGATAAAAATATTTTTAACTAAGGGACCATATACGTTTCCTCAAATGTAAGTTTAGTTCAGAGTAAATGTGTACTGGAGCCTGTTACATTTCTGCTTTAGAAAGGTCAAAAGGAACACCGAATCATGAATAGAGTAAACCGCCTGTGTTGTTTTGGAGTTAATACTCAAATATATTATCTACTGTAATTGCTTGAAAAGATTTCTTTGTGCTGTGGATTTTACATTTTTATCTGGGATCTATTTATTCTGTTTTATATAACATTTTATAAAGCAATTTCTTTTTGAAATAAAGTTTCATACAATTTTAATGTGGCTCCATTTATGAAGCTGTACTTAAACCCCTCCTCTGCATTTTTCTACAATTATATTTAAGGAAACGGGAAAGGAACAAAATCTAATTTTTATCATGTCTTGATTTTTTTCATTAGAGATTCAAACTTCTACCCGATACCCATTATAAAATGTGTGGCAGAACAAAATACTTTCGGAGGTATATAAATTACCAGATTATATAGAAGATAGGTATGAAAAATATCCTTAAATACCCTCACACCTTTCAATATAAAATAGCATACTGATATTGTTCTGGTGGCGCAGTGGCTAGGCGGCTAACTGCAGGCTAATTCTGCCAATAAGCAGTTCAATTCTGATGGGCTCAAGGTTGATTCAGCCTTCCATCTTTTTTCCATCCTCACAGCTCAGAAGGGGCTGTAAAACTGACGCCTATGTGGAATTTGCAGCAGATATTTTCTCTGCGCCCAGAGAGGGGAAATCTTCTGTTACCTAGGATCAAAATCACAGCCTTCTGATTGTGAGGTGAAACCTCCACCTCGAGGCTACCACACTGCTGTTTTTTAACTTAATAATCAGACATCTTTTTCTTTTTTTTGTAAGAGGGATTTTATTCCATTGACAGGATTTTTTCCACTCGGGAAAACTGCCTCTCCCTTCTATTTTTCATTGCCTTGAGAACTAATTAAACACAATTGTACACAATGAGAAGACGCAACAGAATTGTAATTGTCCCAATCCTAGAGAACATTATGTATAAAAATGCATTTTTCATCCAAAAGAACTATCAGTAAAAGAGATTGCAACATAAAATGTGTGACAATTTGCATGGCAAATTAGTTTCTTTTTTGAAAAAAGTCTTCAGCCGATTGAAGTGGTAACAGCTGCAAGCCAAATAATTGACCAAATATTATATTTGAAACCACAGCCATGAACTCTCTACAAGCTGGGAGTGAAGCAGAAAACAGTTTGTCATGGTTTTAGAAAGTATTAGTGGTGAAACACACCATCCTGTGATTCTGAAAAAAATGCCCTGCTTCAACTTGGGATGAGACCCCTTTTCCATTGAAAACGATGCAAATTTAAATGATTTTGGACCGATGCTTTCCTCTTTAGATCAGCTTTCTAACTTACTTTCATTTAAATTAAATGGAAGATAGGGTGACACAGTCAGGATGGGATAGGAACAACATTTATTCTAAATTTTAAAACATTGTATTAAAATGTTTGAAGGCTTAATAAAATATCTGAGTTCTGCTAACTTCACTGAAAGTACTATACCTTCAGAGAAGACATTCAGCTGAAGTGTCATTTTTAACAGTACTTCTCTGACTCACCCGTATGACAGAGAATTTCAACTGGAGGAGGTGCGGCTGTTTCCAGCAACAGTGAAATGATCTGCTATATTCACAACTAGTGCACAACAGTGAAGTAATTTAGTGCCAGTTCCGCTTTTGTAACAGTAATAAAAGAAGAAAAAAAAAAGAGGCACTTTCTGGCTGCTTGTGCCTTTGACTTGGCAAATTGTCCAGGCACTCTGAGCATTTTCCCCCAGTTCATGTGCATGGTATATTTTGTATAAATTAAGGCAAAAATCCTTGAACAAAAGGAAAAGCAAATGAAGAAAAAGCTGGAAAAAAAACCCCTGGGATTCAACATTGGTGTGGAAAAAAATGTTGAGAGTAGTTTAAGAGATTATTGAACTGCATTTCACGTGGTGAACAAAAGCATACCCATATTAAGTTCAATTTGTTTCCAGTTATGAAAGAATTGCACTTGTATTCCAAGTGCTGTCTAGCTAAACAAAATAGCTTGCAATCTTTTGCCTGTGTTAATTTTTTTAAAAAATTGAAATGTCCCTACTTTACTCACTCATGTAAAGCCAATTTCTAATTTTTAATTTAAAAGTATAAGCAAATGATTGCAGATCACGTTATTAACACAATGGTTTATTCAATATGTCTCCAAGTAGTAGAAGGATGATTTAAGGAGGCAAACAGCAATAAAATTCTGTCTTAAAGTGCTTTTTTTGTTAAACTTACTCTTCATTTTCTAAAAAGTTCTACTGATGCCATAATTGTATTCTTGGAATAAACAAAGCTCTTTTATTGCTCTTACCCTTTAAGCACACAGCATCAGGAAAAAAGGTTACCGATTCCAGACTAACTTGTACCAAAACCATTCCATAAGGAATAATCATCCTTACATAAAAGGGCTCTCTTAAAAAGAACCCTTTATGTAAAGCACTATACAAATTACCTAGAGACATATTAAATACAAAAGTCCTTGTGTAAATTTATTCTTAACTAATATTTTACAATGCCAGGTGTAAATCACACATTTTTACATAATTTTGAATATTCCTATTCAATATTTTAAAAAAAAAAGATTAAAAATTTGCCATTTATATGTAAAGGCAATCTGATTTTTTCTTCTGTATAAAACCCAAGTCTTTTTTCTTTTTTTTTGTTTTGCAGCATCACAGAAAAGCAAAAGTTTTACATTCACTCATTAAATGTTCACATAAAAGTTTCAATTACTTGATAACTGTTCTTAAATGGGTGGAATCTTGACAAGGTTTTGTTTTGTTTTGATTTGTTTTACTTTACTCATGCCTAAGCTAGTATCTATAAGAACCATAGCAGATGTCAGGAGATTTTCATAGCCTAATGATGAAACTTCTCAACTGAAGAATACTTTAAACTCATTACAAAGTACCTACCGATCTTTTGAAAGCATTTACTTCAGATTCCTTTAAAAGTGAAAACAAGGATTCCAGCCATATCATGAAAGTGCTGGGTATTCTCCACTTCAGAGGAGCTTTTTCTCCTTCAGCTTGCAGCCATCAATTAAGTATCCACATCTTCAAGGTCACTTTTAGGTTCGCCAATCATCATGGGAGATACTGAGCCCTTTTAATAAATACAAAAGAATTAGAAAGGTTATGCTGTTGTTTAAACTGAACGAAGAGTTACTGCACTGGGCATCATTTAGTACCTGCCTTTTGCAAACCAGAAATTAACCCTATATTTTTCCACGAAAAGAGCAAATGGACTGAATGTGAAATAAAGATAGTCCTCGGTTAATAACTGCCCTGTTTAGCAATAGTTCCACATTACGATAGCACAATGGTTGCAGTGTCCCTGTGGTCATGGGATAGCGATTTGGGCGCTTGGCCACTGGCATGCAATTACAGTGGTCAGAGTGTTCTGCAGTCACATGATCACCATTTGCAAATTTCACAGCCGCCTTCAGACTGACAAAGTTAATGGAGAAACCAGCAGAAAGTCATTAAGGATCAGTCGCATGCTTAATGACCAAAGTGGAACTGATATTGTAAAGTCAGGTGTGGTCACGTGAAGTTTCACTGAACGATCTTGACACATCGCAACAGGATTGTCAGTTCCAACTGCAGTTGTTAAACAAGGACTACCTGTATCAGACTAGGAATATACACCATGATTAGAAGCACTAAAACGGAAGCATGTATGGAATTTGCTATATTAAAAAACGTCCTTCAGCATATGGCACTTAAAACGAATTCATGGAAGGCAAAGCTATCAATAGCTCCATGTCATCATGATGTTAGAACATATCTAGAATCAGAGATAATTCTCTTTTAATATCGGTTGGTGGTGAAAATGAGCAGGAGAATGCACAAGTCTTCTTGATACTGCGTACAGAATCTATTGTCATGTCGTTTAACAAACTAATGAAGTTGCTATTGATAGAGCTTTTATTTGAATATTTTAAGGTTTGAATTGTTAATTTCATCTAAAACTTTGACCACATTGAAGGTTAGTTTAGAAATAAATGCAATATAAATTAGATCAGCACAACTATGAACTATCGGAGGACAGATGGAATATAAATAAAGTGCAATGTAATAATATAATCTTGCTATTACTATATTGTGACATTTTACCTGCTACATAATGTTTGAATATTGCCCATGTTCACCATTTCCTTTAGCGCTGGCCTGCCACTGAAGGCAATAGGGCCTTAAAAACAAAGCATATCACGTAAGCTGTTATTAGGACTATGTGAACTTTCAGATGAATGAATTAATCAAAGAGTTTGATTTCAATCATCCCTTCAAACAATCTTTGCAATTAATTGAAGGTATTACACTGAATCAAGATCCTTGGAATGGCTTCAGAGAAATTTGAGAATTGTAAAATGTTCTGATTGACATCTTGTACACTATTCATATCTGTTGAGTTCATTTGGAGGGAGGGAAACTGAAATTTGTTTCGTTTCTTCTTTTTGTTCTCGCACAGTCCTCTTTTGTTCTCCTAAATTTATGGGGTTTTATCCTATTATTCCAGTTGATGTACTTATAGTTCTTCAGTTTTTTGATCTTTCCGTTTCTCCCTCCACTTCTATTTATAGTTGGTTTTGTTCCTGACCAGAGACTGTTTCTATCTTGTGTTGGTTGAGATGACAAGTCTTTTTTTATGAAGTGGGTGAATAGATCTATAGTAGTATGCTTAGTATTATGGCTTATATATAGGTAAAGTCTTTCTTTGTATTATAGAATATTATGGATGCAATAGTGATCACATATACACTTCTCAGTCTCAGCACATAATACATAATTCCTACAACAGGCTAAATTTTAAAAGTTGGAGTAAGATATTTCCTTTGTCTTATCTATGAGTTCTTTGCTAGACATTTGACAGGCTACTTGATTTTTTCAATATGCCATATATGTCATGTATTAAACAAAACCATCCTACGTACTTGTAGATGTCTGCCTTCATTCTCATTGGCTGGACTGGTCTCAGATCCATTACTGCTTCCTGATTGATCTTTTTCATTCAGCAAGGCTGTGGCATATGCTAGTGTGTCCTAAAAAAAGTATGAGAATTAAAAGCTGTGATAGTGTGTTTAGATGCAATTGGAAGTCACCGGGGGAAAAAAGATGCGTAGTCATTGGAAATGAATTCAAATTATATACCCATCTTTCCTTTCAATCCAAAAATCAATGGAAATATTCCACTTATAATATTCCCACATAGTAGCCTTAATATCTTTTTATCACTGTACATATAATAAAAGGAACAAAAATGCAATAAACTGACAACCAGTTTTACTGACCTGTGCAGAAATAGTGCGTTGAAAGGTTTTGGCAGTTGAGGTTTCATTGGATATATTACTTTGTGGAGCCCAGTAGTGCTCAGACATCTAGAAAAATGTGAAAATGCAAAAGCAACAATGAAAACCACACAGCAGATTGTTACTGGACTGGATTTCAAAAGGAAATTGATTCCAAGAATAAAAAAGTCCTGCTCTCTCTTTCTTACTACTGACCCATTGAAGGAACTTCTGAACCATGGTGAACAGGACTTATTGAGGTGAATTTACACTGATTTACATTGTATCTATATACATTTATTTTTGTAATAATAAATATTACCTTTATTTGAAGCCACTGAACAGCCCAACTCCAATGATGAGAATTCTCCTTAAAGTAATCTTTAGCAGCAGAGCATCTTTAAGAAAGAAGAGAAATTATGAAAATTATGTATCTGAGATATTAAAGGATTATGTGCCCTGTTCACTTTAAATTATTCCAATTTACAAGAGGTCCCCTCTCTGATCATATTGAAATTATTGACATTGACTTTGCTGCCAATACAAAGCAGGAAGGATAAAATATTTCAAAAGAATATTAGCAGTAGTTGTATCTTCACAAAAACACATGGCTAATTACAAGCCTATTTTTTTTAAGTAAAAGTGTCATCTGTGAGCCTTTTTCTGTTGAGATTTGTAGTGTTTCTTCATGCTATGTTTTTTTCTCAACCCAAGGCATTCCTATGAGAATATTTTTCACCAATTCTTTTTAATGCTTTATTTATATTGTTCCTTTCACCAATATTTCTATATGTTGGCTAGTCAGTAGCAGTTACTCTGGCAATGTTAATATTTCCTCTGCCTGGATTATAGAGCAGCTGTCGCCAACCAGTGGGCCGTGGAAAATTTTTGGTGGGCCACAGAATGGCTCCCAAAGGCAATTAATCTGGGCCATGCAGTTCTTGCACCTTCTGGCTCTCTGAGGGACCTCGGAATCAGGCCCCTGAGATGCACGCACCAACCAGCTCCTACACCCAGCAGCGGCGCCAACAGCAGTCCCCTCCCCGAGCGCCCGCTGTCAGCTCTTCCCCATTAGTTCTCTAGCTTTAAATTGCCTTAGCATGCTCGGTTAGTTCAGAATCACCTTACCCAGAGAAGGAAGTGGTACTGGAGGAGGAGGAGGCAGTAGTGGAGAAGCAAACAACTAGCTCAGGGCGCTATTGCTGTGGTGGCTTTGCCTGCGTTTCCGAGGCTTCGATTTTGGGAGAGGCAGCAAGGGTGAGAAAAGGGGAGAGCTGTGCACGGCTCTGTCTCCCTTTCCTTTCCTGCCTGCACGTGGGAGGGGGGAGGAAAAAGAGAGAGCCGGGAGCAATTCAAAGCTAGAAAACTCATGGGGAGAGCTGACAGTGGGCGCTGGGGGAGGAGACTGTTGTGGTGTGGGAGCGTTTGATGATTTCCACGAAGAAAAAAGACTCAAACCCACACGGAAGATGAGACACGACCATGGACCAGAAGTCGTACTGCAGCTGCACCACTACCCCCTTCAAACCCCTCTGACCCATACAAGAAGCGAACTGACACCCACCATGAAGATGTGGATGAACGAACGAGTGTGTTGGCCGACAACGACCAAGAGTATACGCGAAGTCCCATAACAACAGGATCACCAGCTCACTCAGCTAACCTGAGCCAACCAAGACCTCCACAGATACACACCCCCAGACCAGTCAGAACACAGTCCAACGCCCTACCATTCAGAACACAGCCAAACCCCAACCACATTGAGACACCTCCCCCCAGCCAATCAGAACAACAGCCAAGACCCCACCCTCAATCAAGTCACACCCCCACTAGCAGTTAAAAGGAAGCAAGCTAGCTGCCAATGCTCACATATTACTCTGGATAGGCTACTCAGAGCTTGAAGAAACAGCCAATGAGATGTGAATGGACCTCATCACAAAACGGTTGCCTAGATATAGCTTTCCAATTTTATGGGGGGAGAAAACCCGAATAATCCTAAAGATCTGCTCAGGAAAAAATGTGAATTGATTCAGGTTCTTCCTTTGAAACTTTATTATGGGCATTTTTAATGCATTGGCTTTCACAAAATCATAATCCATCTTCATGGCCTGAGGTTACCAACATCTATGCACCAGCCAAACCACTGAAATATAACTTGCACAAAGAAATGAATCAGAGCACCTACAACCCTGAAAAATGATAACACGCATAATAATACTCCCAGCAGAACAAAAGGGAATGCCACAGATAGTATAATGGATAGAAGAGGACTCAAAACCAAAATCTCGGGACAACCTACTCCAAGACTCCATCATACAACACCTTATAAACACAGACCCAAACTACATATCTGAAAAAGTTAACTCAAGAGAAAATTATTAACCAGCCATAAAAGCATAGAAATCCAATCCAGACGATTCATTCCAAGAGAAAAATGCTTCGCAGATGCCCAATTATACGGGCCTCCCAAAAATAAAAACATAGACATAACCTCTCAGACCCATAGTCATGCCCATAGGAGCACCATTTACAAAACCTAGCTAAATACTTAGCAAAACAACTATCAGTCCTCATGCTGAAACCGGGCAGCTTATATGTTCACAAAGATTCATACCACTTTCTTAGAAATGATGACAAAGAAATCACCACTTGGAACCAAAGAAGATTTTGCTTGTAAGTTTCGACGCTGTTTCTCACTATACTCCAGTCCCAATAAAAAAACTCTTGATATATCGTGCAGTCAAAATATAAATCCAATACCAACTCAGCCTACTAACACCTCAAGGACTAACAGCAACACTGCCTAACCAACACATATTTCATATACAAAGGACAAAGATACAAGCAAATTGAAGGGCCCCTATGGGTATCACCACTGTCACCCGTTCATTGCCAAACCTGTTCATTGGAAGAAATTCCGAATCCAGAGCCCTGGCTTAATGTCCACCCACAAACCAAACTCATGGCTAACGATACATCGATTGAACATTTGTGATCTTGGCCCCATGGAAAAGAAATACTATAACCAAATTTGCCTAACACATCTAAACAGCACACAGTTCCAAAATGACAAGGTTCCACATGAAACGGAAATAAGACACAAACAACTACCATTCCTAAGAATGTACTAAATCTACCAAAAAAAAAAGATGGCACACTGGGACACACGTTCTGTGATTATACCAGAAGAAAACACACACCCTTGCTACCTTTCAATGCCCAATCCCCCACAACCAGCACACAGATAAATATTCCGTGGCTAAAACACTCACATTTACTAGAACCAAATGCTGGCAGACAAGAAACTTAATTAAAGACTGAACCTATGCACCCTGACTAAAGTTTGAACTAGCCCAACGGCTTCCACAAAAAACAAAATTCACCAGCTTTGATCCACAAAACACACCAAGATCATAACAGAGACTAGAAGCAACAAAGACCTATGGAGCAGCTGTCCTGCCCTATCATAGAGGTACTACAGAGCAAACTTAGTAAGATACTACACAGGCATCACATCCAAGACTAGCTTCCAAATACAGATAAAAAAAATAGCAGCCACTCCCTTAAAAACCCAAAGACAAAATTGACACTGGAAACGAAGGCAATATACGAAAGTTCCCTGTCATCACGCCCGGCACATACATTGGGAAGACCAATAGAACGAATAAGTACCCGCCTGAGATGAACACAAAAATGCAGTAAAAAGCTGGAACACACCTTCCTCACTAGTCAACACAGTGAAGCCCAGTCACAGCATCAACTTCAGTGGCACAAAACCCTACCACTATAGAAAACCCCAGCCACAGAATCATCAGAGAAGCCATAGAGATTGAAAAAGACCTGAAAGCATGAATAGAAAGAGATTGATTCCACCAGCACTGTCAATTCATTTTGAAAGCCTGCACTCTCAAATAGAAAGATTCGCACACCACAAGCCAGGCAAACACCTGGGCACACACAACAGACTGCCCTCTGATAGCGCCGCCTCAGTAACACACCCAACCAGGCAACCCAGATGAAACCAGCTTTCCTAATACATGATAGCCATGCCATTTACTTGGAACCAAAGCTGCACTAAAAACCTCCCAATACAGGAACACAATGTTGCAAGCCAATCAGACAAAAAAAAGCCAACAAAACGACAGAAGATATTTGAAACCCATCAAGCAGATACAGCAAACTTCAAGACCAATAAACACAGACCAGACTCCACCAATCAGGATCGAAGAGAAAAAAAACCATTCTGGCAGAGCAGAAAGGCTAGCCTCAAATTTTAAAACTGAAACGGCTGTGAAAGTCTGACTCACAGATGGCACTATAGCAGAAGCCTTCGATTTGATGGCAGATGAGATTCTGCCGAAATGTTGCTACAACTTTAAAAGCACAACTATAATGACGTGGGAAAATACCCGAACACTTCAACCTTTGAATCTGGCTTTGAGTATGATCGAAAAGATATTTAAAATGTTGTCCACATCCTAGTATATTAACAGCATATAACTTGGCATGAATGACACTATTCTTCACTTTTATTAAATACTTACTTTTGAGCAAGTGTGACTAAGAATTTGACACACTGATAGCAACGACTACTGTCCACGTGGTTACTGTGATGCATCAGAGCTGTTAAGAGAGGGTATGAAAACAATAATAATTTATGAAAGTAGTATCTTCAGCAAAAAGATTATAAACACAGTCTCAATGCTAATGTGTCAAGCACAGTTTACAGCTCTTTTACACCTTCCAGTTTATTTCAACTTATCTTTGCATTTTCATAGTTAAACTCCATTTCATGGCCCATTACTTGCTGCAGTTCATGACATTTGCTATGATTTTACATTTAGATATCATGCCAAACCAAGCGGCTTTTTAATCAGCTTGGCAATGTCTGAATTTAGGTTATGGCTCATTATCTTTTACTCACACAGGAATTTTTTTCTACAGATTAATATACAACAAAATAAGCTGTATCTAATAAGTTGGAGATATTTTAAATCTGCAACACAGCCTAAATTTATATTTTATTGCTCTGGTATTGTCTATTTAAGTTGCAGTACTCAAAATGTCCCAAAATACTGTATAATAACCAAGTTACTATCATAAGGAGGGAAATAGCTCTTAAGGCTTTTATTTACTTTATGTATAATACATACTTATATGGCTACCCATCTCACAAAACGTTCTTGAATGATATATTTTATTTGTAAATTCTTTTTCTGAATATCTTCCAAAAGATTTTCCATGCATACAGAGACTTGCAAAACTTTTCTTTGTTTCAAAGTGATTTTCCAAGTAATTAAACATCAGGAATCTGGTGTGCTTTTTCCAACATAAATGTTTTTCAAATTTTACAAAAGAATTAGAAAAGCTCCTGATTTTTACCCTTCTCAGAGAATAACATGGCTTTCCTCTTACGTCTACAACCAGAAGCACCCACATAACTAAAGTCTTGTAGTATTTAAAAATACTGTTATCTTGTTGGGATTCATTGTATGATTCTCTGAAATTCAGTTACTAATTCTATGCAACAATACTAACCTAGCAATCCATTTTCAGTCTCAAATGCAAATTTGACCCGCTCTATTTGTAAAGGATCTTCAATAATCTGTGAAACAACAGAGAGGTAAGGCTAAGCTACACTGAAACTAAATCCAAAATGTCAAGTCTACTTAAACAGGAGGTATGATCAAATAAAAAAAATTATCACTTTTAATTAGTAACACTGAGGCTTGTGGTGAACAGCTTCTACTGAAAGCAGTTAGAATAGAATAGAAACTTTTTGGCTTAAGCAGAATACTATGTCAAGCCAGATAAAAAATAGGCAAAATTTTAATATTATTCACAGCTAACATAGATTATACTCAAGTATAATTTAAAAGTCACTAAAATATATGGCATATATAAATTAGGCCCTAATATGTAGAGATATTAATTTTGGGAGACATTTTAATGCATATTTTAAAGTGCTGAGAATAAAGTCAAAGGCTTTAGTACTAAGTTCAATAGCATACTGATTCAGTACTATTTCCAAGAACAATAGAGACATGAGAGAGGTTTTACTCTTAATCTTATTACTTACCAATAACTCATGTAAGAGATGGAAAATATTCTTCAACTCATGAGGTGGAGCGGTCTCCAGCTGATTCTGCAAGCCAAAAATATAAATTCATGCAAGCAGAAGATAGACAGGTAAACTGTGTATTTGTACTTTATAAGCATTCATTGTAAAAGATTGTACAATGTAAAAAGTTCATAAATATTTTGTTAGAACATATTTAAAAAGCAATGCTGTACTTTTCAATAAGACTACAACTCATTTTGACATAATTTTTTAAGTGGAATTTTTCCTGAAAAACGTTTGTGTGGGATACTAAATAGATAGTAAGAATGGTTTATGTAAAAATTGAAATTTTGAGAAAAAAAAACATTTTCAAGCATACAAGCTATGGATATATGCTGTATACTGGTGGAATATATGGGGAATAAGAATAAGAAATCATAGACATTTTGTAACTCCTTAAAGTAATAGCACTGAAAACTAAAATGTGTATCAGTCCTTAAAATTCAAAAGAATCAGCAGTTCCAGAACAATTTATGTATTACAAAAATTTACCTTGATGAAATGCAACATGGTAAGGGAAAAGTGCTCATTGCAAAAGCAGCAGTAGACTACCATCTCAATGAGGATCGAGAGTGATCCAGTCAGCTCCCTTAAAGCATGCATCACCTTTGAGAAGAGAGCAGAGGATGAGCATTATTTAAAAAAAAAACAGACTGTAACTTGGTATGCATTTCATTACATACTTATTTGGTATCTCTTCACTACTTGGGTTGTACAGTAGTATTGTAGTTGCAGGAACATAATTTCTAAACAGTATTGTGAGACTGGATTCTAGATAAACTTGATTTAAGCCTTCATTTTGTATTACATTTAACTCATTATAAAATAGATATAAAATAGCTGTTTACCTCCATTAAATAAGGCTTCCCCTCAGATAAGAATATCAAAGCTTCTACTTCTTCATGAAGGGCCAAAAGTGGCCCTGAAGTAGTAACACTAAGGGGTGAATGCAGGGCAAACAAACCAGGAGCTGTAAAGGAAGTACAAATATAAAACTACACTTGGTCCTGATAATAAACTGATAATAGTAATTAAAAAATGACCAGGGGTGGCAAACATACTGTGGCTATACACCCGGTCATCTAGATGGGGTCATCCAAGAAAAACTGGAAAGACTTACCTACATTCCTCTGTGAGGAGACATCTGAATTCAAGACAAGCAATGCCACAGTATTATGGAGAAAGCCAAATTCCCGGGCTTGTGCGGAACTCCATCTGCGATTCTGTTTTGTTAAGTATATACCAAACATCGTATAAGCACTAATAGTTCATTTAATGTATCTTTTTATGCATAAAGGCATGTTATCAAAGACTGATTCAGCCAAGCTGAATGGCAATAGCATGCTTTCAGAGTGATTTGGTGAAAAGGTTACTACAGCTGAAATAAGTAGAAGTTGTTGTCTATTCAAGAAGAGCACAAGAGCTATACCAACCTGAACCTCCAAGTTCAGGAGAACAAAAGAATGGGCAGGCTGGAGGGCAGATAGATTGGATTTTCTAGCACAGCCAGCATAGAAGCTATCTGTCAACACCTGACTGAAAATCCCATTTATGGGCATATAGGATATTTCAAGAACTAGAAATTCAGGATTATTCAAATTTAACTATGCTCAATCAAATTTATCTCACAGTCCCATAACTGGCAGTTAAAGTAATTTAGGCCAAACAGTTCTCATACTTTCTAACTTAGGGGTTACTTCCGAATGAACAGAAGCTGTAATTTTAGGGGACATTGCCCGTTCTTGGGGAAAAACAATATTATTGTATTTCTTGCAGTCTTCCTGCATTTAAAACCAGCAATGATTGTGGCAAAGCCTGAAGAGTGAATTGGTGTTCTCAAAGTCCCAACTATTAGGTATACTAAGCTTCTGAACTCGACTACAGCACACACTCTGCTCAGAGGCTGGTCTTATGTTCATACCTGGTTATTCTGCCGGTTGGGACCAAGAAGGAAATTGATCATATGACTCAAGGCACTATGCCTGAGGAGGAGGTCACAGGCTCTTATACCCTGCTGTAGAAGAAAGGAAAAACATAGGGTTATGTTCTAGAAAACATGGAAAGACCACAAAAAGAGGTTAAATATTTTAAATATTTAATTATAATTGATCAAACATTTACTCTGAAATGCTTCTTAAAACTTGTTTCATTACATTCAGTTTTATTGATCTACAAACTTTGAATAGCTCTGTGACATCAAACTATCTGGGAATTTTTAACTTTGCCTTTTTCCTTTGGATTTTTTTCCTATTAGCTCAATAATAAGAGGTCATTGTGATTGATCTGCCAAAACTAAAACATAATAATTAAGAGGTAATTATAATATAATATAATATAATATAATATAATATAATATAATATAATATAATATAATATAATATAATATAATATAATATAATATAATATAATATAGTACCTATAACTAAAGTCTACTTATTATACTGTTCTCTGAACTACTGTGCAAAGAATAGCAAAGAGTAGCATGTGAAGCAGCATCAACAGTGTAAGAATGAGGTTAATGACTGTATGTCTTCAGATTACTTTAAATTCTTAGGCTCAAAAAGAAATCTGCTCCCTTTCCAGCACCAACTGGAACTGGCCCTGCAGAAGGATGAGAACCATTGTAACAAGGTACCTCCCACTGCAATCTCCTGAGCCATCCCAAAAGATGATCATGCTTTATAGCAGGGGTCACCAACCTTTTGGACCTCAGGGATCACCAAACTCATAATTTTAGATCCCAGAGACCATTAACTGGTTTTGTGGGTGTGGCTTAATTTGTGGGTGTGGCTTGGTGGTCATGTGACTGGCTGGGCATGGCTTGTATGTAAATATTATAAATATTTATATAAATATTGAATTTTTTTATAAAAAAGCAACTTTTACCCAAAATCAGGCAAAGCAGGCAGGCAGATTGAGTTGCTCACAGAATCACAGATTCATTCAGAGATCTATCTATCTGCCATTGGCTAGCTCAGTCTGTCACATAAAATTTGCTTGCAAGCAAACTCATAAAATTTGCTTGCAAGCAAACTCATAAAATTTGCTTGCAAGCAAACTCATAAAATTTGCTTGCAAGCAAACTCACAAAATTAACTCACAACACACCATGTATGTACATATTGAATTTTTTATATAAAAAAGCAACTTTTACCAAAAACCAGGCAAAGCAGACAGACTGAGTTGCTCACAGAAACATTCAGTGATCTGTCTGCCATTGGCTACCTCAGTCTCTCAAATTTGCTTGTCGTGAATTTGCTTGCAAGCAAACCTTCAGTTCTAAGGGAGGTTCGTCTGTACTTAAAAGCAGAGCCAAAGATCTAAAGACTAGCTCGACAGCAATAAATCCAACCATTTCCTGCTTCCTAGCTAATCTAAATTTCCCGGCATAGTAGAACAGATGATGGTCGGAAAAAGGAAAATAGCAATTTAGCAGGCAAGTTTTCCGGGTAAGGAGTGAGTGGGTGGGGAGGGTTCCCGTGGGCCATGTGGGCAGTGCAGAAACTTGTGTTTTTGTGCAACCTGGATTAATTGATTGGGGGAGTGGTCTGGGGGTGAAATTTCTCTGCTGCCCACCAAATTTTCTCACGGCCCATCAATGGGCTGTGGCCCACCGGTTGGCGACTGCTGCTTTATAGCATAGAAAGCCTCCGAAAGATCAAGAAAGGCCAGGATGGATGTACTACCCCATCTCACCAGAAGTCATCAACAAGGATGCCCAATGTTGTTCAATACTATATAACTAGGCCTGAATCCTGACTGACAAGGCTCAAGATAATTCACTTCTGCAGTCTCCAATCTGGATTGGTCACAGGGACCAGTGTTTTAATTTTCCAAGCTTTCAAGACTTGTGCTGGAGCCCACCCTCAGGGAATTGGAAGACTTTTTTTTTCAATACATTTTTTATTTTTATTTTTACAACATCTCTTTGAGTGAACAATGTGGTTCCAAGGAACTGGAAGTCTGAGAAATGGGCTTTTCTTCAGTCAACAGAAGTGTTGATTTACCACCAATTTATCAAGGAATTAGGAAGGAGGACTTGGCAACACAAAGAAACAATATCCAACAATTTAATAGCCAGCCATCAACACTCCAATCAACATCTAAAAAGGCACACACACAACAATCACCATATAAATACTACACCAGAATAGCCCAAAGCACACACTCTGCTAGAGAGAAGTTCCCTGAGGATGGGCTCCAGCATGAGTGTGAAAGCTCAGAAGACCAAACCTCTGGTCCTGGTGACTGGACCAAACTGGAGCCTGCAACAGTATCTTGGGACATGTATTCATTGAGACACCCTTCATTTGTGATAATCCACTTCTTCCAGAGCCTTCTGGTACTTCCTTCAAAAACCTTCCCTAGAACTTTGAACTTCAGTTTACTTTTCTAATGGAATAGCAAGTAGAAACTATCACTTCATATGCGATAGAGCAGGGGTCTCCAACCTTGGCAACTTTAAGACTTAAGCCAGCTTCACTGGCTGAGGAACTCTGGGAGTTGAAGTCCACAAGTCTTAAAGTTGCCAAGGTTGGAGATCCCTGCTATAGAGAGCTTCCACTTGGCAAAGGACTTTTTTTTTCTATGTGATATTGGAAACTTTTTGCAATATAGCTTCATTCTTTCATCTAATTACAACAATCTGAAAAATAGAAGAATATGGTTTTTTTTTTTTACCTTTTGTACAAAACTGTTGAACAAGAAGAAGTACTGGGCACAATTTTTACAGTTCTCAGGGACATCTTTGTCCAATAGACTCAGCAACACTTCTATTAGCTGATGCAAGCTTTTTAGCTGTCAAAAAAGTACAAAAACCTTATTTGAAATTATCAATTTAATAATTCAAGATTACAATGAATATAAAATATTATAGGTGAAAGCAAAACATATTTTTCCAGAGCTTGCAATAAAAATGACACTTTCTTAAACTTAAAAGTCAGACTTTTAAAAGAATGAGAGCAGATATTTTCCTTAAAAATATCTACTGAGTTTAAACATTACATTCATAACAATTAGAAATTATATGATTCTTGTTAAGTTATTAAAAATATAGAAATTACTAATATGCAATTAATAAAAGAGCAGTGCAGGTTTTTTTATATTACTGACCTTTTCTTGATGAAACAAGGCACTGTCTAAGGTTTTTTCAAGAATTGTGGCTACAGCAACTCTCACTTCTCTTACGCTGCATTCCAGCAAAAATGTTCTGAAAAATACCCCATCATTGAGAAACGAAGCCAAATTCATTCTCTAATTTAATTTATATTTGTCTTTTTTTCCCCTATTGGGAAACTTAATATTCACAGGTGTAGAAAGACTGGATAAGATAATTGCCTCTAGGGTTATCTACAAAACATAGGGTTATTGTGGGCCTGCTGATATCTCTGCACATTGATTTTTCACAACTACAGAAACAGAGGCTATATAAGCAGGGGAAGATTTGAACTGGAAAGAAGGATACAATATCATGGTATCTCATCAAACAGATTGACCAACTATGATAGTACTTACTTAATAAGCTCTCGCCCTTCAGCTTCAACTAAATATTCAATTAACCACTGACAAGCATCAAAACTTTTAGAAACTAAAGCATCAATGGTTGCAATCCATTCTTCTGTATCAGTCCTTAAAGGAAGCAAACACAGTAATATTGGTATGTCCAGAAAAGAATGAGTGTATGTGCATTCTTCAGACAAAGAACTTTTAAATAAAATGTCACCTGAGTTTTTTCTTTGTTCGCAGATAAGTTTGGAAGAGAAATTGGACTGCTAGTTGTAAACTCACTCTTGCCATAGATGGGTAATGCGTATGCTTCAACTTTGTCTGGACAGAGAGACATTAGGTTGTATAAGATCGCATTTTAATTTTAGTTCCTAAAACATAATTTTTTGAACTATAAGTTGGAAAAGCCACTTTTAACAAGAAACTGGAAAATAAAAGTTTCTTTCAGAGACCATTCAATGAAATAAATGGCTATCAAGCCAACTTTTCTTCCCATAACCAGTGACTGAAACTATTCACTACGAAACAAGATTTGAACTCTCTAATTCTTGCATTGGTTCACAAAAATATGATATTCAATAGTGTCAAAGATTAAGGAATCCAGCAGGTCCAGGAATGGCATAATCAATTTGTTCAGGTCCTAATAAAAAGTGACCAATATGGTGGGATCTGAATTCCAATCAAATATCTAGACAATCCATTTCTTCTAATGTGCTTAACAGTTGATGCCCTCCATTCTCTCACCAATCATCCCTACAAAAGGAAATATTTAGGACTGGACAATAAATCCAGGATAACTACTGGTAGAACCATGCAGAACTTCTTTCAAGGCTGTTGGCACAATATTTCCAAAATATTGATAATCTATGAGATCTGCTGACCGTAACTCTCCAGACCTCTGAAGGAGCTTGGAAGAGCCTACTGAGATAATTTACTTGTCTGAGTTCACAGGCTAGCATATCCGATATTGCATGGACTTAATAACTGAAATATTAAATTCACTACTCACAGCATTTAATGAAGCTAATGACAGAACAAAACTAAAATAGTCACTGCAGTAGACATCCCTGTTCTTCATAAATTTCAGGTTTTCATCTCTCACCATCTGAAAAGCAACATCAGTATAAAGGAATTATTTAAAAATATGATACTGTATGAGCAAGAAAAATATTATCGTAGGAGTACAGGAAAAATATTATCGTAGGAGTACAGGGTATTTAGAAGCTATATATACATATATTGGAAATTTCACTTAAAAAACTCATTTTTTATTGTGCTTTATAAATGCCTAACAAGCATACCATTTCCTTTCACGTTAAACTGGATAATGCAAGATGCTAAAAAGGAATATAATAAATGCCTTCCTTGTTTTATCATATACACCCACACTAACTTTTGTTTTATCTGTTAATATTTCTGACATATATTTTGCCTTTTCAGTCCTAATTAAACTGGAACTTCACTTTCCTGCACAGAGTTCACTAGTTTTACTCTATAAGATGTTTTGCAACGGCAGAAAGTTATGGTAAATGCTGTTGGTGCCAACAAGATCCTGTTTACTAAATAAAGCTTTTGATCTTAACTATTCTTTCAATTTTGCTTCAGATATTCTTTATGAGTAGCAAGCTACATACATACATACATACACACACACACACACACACACCGTGTTTCTCCAACAATAGAATTGTGGAGAAATTCTCCACAATTTCTCAGTGTTTCTCCAACAATTCCTATCCACCAATAGGAAGCCCCACCATGTTTATTGGCATAAAATCAAATTAAGCCCCTCCCCCCAAATTAAGGCCCATATTAAACATGTGAAATAGAGGGGGGGAATGGTGGGGGGAGCTTGCATTTAGGAAGTACTTGCATGCCCGGATATG
Source organism: Laticauda laticaudata (assembly GCA_004320025.1). Classification (NCBI taxonomy): domain Eukaryota; kingdom Metazoa; phylum Chordata; class Lepidosauria; order Squamata; family Elapidae; genus Laticauda; species Laticauda laticaudata. The sequence goes on from BHFT01053880.1 coordinate 94,926, forward strand.
GTGCTGCCTGCGTTGGGTGGGGCACTTCATATTGGGAGACCTCCTGCCACCGTTGCTTTCCCTTTTCCCTTGCTGCCGCAACATTACAGCCACGCCTCGGTGTTTGGTGCAGCCATGTGTGGCCAGTCAAGGTTCCTCCCTGTAACCGGAGCCCTGAGGAGACATTTGGCTTCAGGCGCTCCTGCCGCCATCTTCCGAGGGAAGGTGCTCGCCCGAGAGGATCTCTCTCTCTCTCTCTCTCCCTGCAAGGTCAACGTCTGCGCTGTGGCTGAGGAGGAGGAGGCTGCAGCTGGTTCCTCCTGCTTGCTGACGGTGAGAGAAGCCGCAGCTTTTGCAGGAAGCAAAGCTCTTTCCCTGAGCAAGATTTGGGGAAGAGGGGCAAGGAAAAAAAGGAACGGGGTTTTGGGCCTCGGGGCACCAAGTTGCAGCTGACAGGCGGGGCCCTCCTTTCCCGGCTCGGCAGAGCTCTCACAAGGCAGCGAGTGCCATCCCGCTGGGATCTTCCACTCATCCCGCCACGGGCCGCGCGCCCAGAGCCGGGAAAGCGAGCCACGGGTTGCGTTGCATGGCCTCCTCTGGCCGCCTCTTTCCAAATCTCACCGGCGCAAGAGCAAGCCGCTTCGCTTATTCTGCAAAAGCCTCGGCTTCCCACCACTCAAGCAAGGGAGGACCGGCTGCAGCCTCACTTGCCTGAGCCGCAGCGGCAAGACGAGTGCGACGCCTTGCGGGGAAGAACGAGAGACCGCACGGAGAGAAGAGCAGAGAGGGATTGAGATCTCTTGGCGGCACCCTTCCTTGGAAGGCGGCAGACGGGAGCGCCTGAAAGCCAAGTGTCTCCTCAAGGCTTCCGGCTTTGCAGGGAGGGAACTTGACTAGCCGCATGTGCGCTGCAGCAAACACCGAGGCGTTGCTCTAGATGCTTGCACGGCAGCAAGGAGAAGGGGAATAGCAATGATGGCGGAGGTCTCCTGAACATCCAAGGTCGACGCGCCCGCCACACCGAGGAATGCAATGGACGGAGGGAATTAAGGTCACTCCTGAAAAGCGATCTGTTGTTCGCCCAGCCTTATTCATGTGAAAGAACATGGTATTGTTGTGCTGTATGATATGTGTATTATTAGTCTATATATATGCCTGTTCAGCTTCCTTCAGGATCTATCCATGTCATTGTAGTTGTCTGCTTTAAGCTGTAGCAAGACGTTTCGGCAGAATCTTATCTGCCTATCATAGGCTTCTGTATTGAACTTCTTCTGTGGGAAGTCAGGCGCTATTCACAACTGTTTCAGCTTTTAAATTTGAGGCTAACTACCAGTTGTAGCCAGAATGTTTTTTTTCTTCATGCACTGATTGTTGGGAGTTCTTGGGTCCTGTGTTTATTGGTCTTGGAGTTTGCTGGGTGTTCTGCTTGATTTGGGTGGTTTCTAATTTCTTCTGTCGTTTTGTGGCGTCTTGATTGTCGTGCAAACAATTGTTCGGTTCCTGTATTAGGCTTTTAGTGGCAGCTTGGCTCCGAGTAAAAGGACAGGTTGGTGGTTCGTGTGCCTTTGAGCGGACCGGTATCCAGGCGGGGAGTCTGTTTGTTACCCAGCTTGCCTGGCTTGTAGTTGGAGATCCTGACACCAAAGGATTCAATTATGCTACTTTAGCACCCAAAAAAATCCCCACAGAATCCATTCGATGATGTGCAGTAAAATCCGCCAACCTAACATTTAGAATACAGATGGACAGTGCAAATTAAGACACTAAGACGTGTTACCAACACCTATTGCCAAGCAAACCACCCAAACAGCAACTTGCACATAAGAAGAAACACAGACAGCTACTACAAACCCCTAAAAAATGATAAAGGCACCTAATCATACTCTCCATTCAGACAAATAGGAACTGCCACTAGAATGTACATGGATAGACAAAGCTAAAAACAAATAATTGGCAGAAGTCCTACTTCCAAGACTCCACATACAAACCTAAGAAACTACAGACCCAACTCACATATCTGGAAAAAATTAACCAAGAAGAAAGTATTAAACCAGCCACATAAGCAAAGAAATTCAGCAGTACGACATCCAAGAAGAAAAATCTTCCAGATTCCAAAACTATACGGCCTCCACAAAAATCAACAAAGAAGGCCATTACTCTCAGACTTCATAGTCAGCTCCAAAGGCAGCACCACTACAAAACCTACGCCCTACAACCACTTAGCAAAACCAACTACAGCCCCATGCTGAAACCGGCAGGCTTCATATGTACAAACTCATCACACTTCTTGAGAAATGATTCAAAGATTCTAGCACGTGGAACGAAGAAATCTGCTTGGTAAATTCGACGTGGTTTTCACAATAATTTTTCACTCATAGTCCCGATAAAAGAAATCTATGCATCCAACTATAAGATACCAGACCTAGTCGTAAAGCGTGTCCTGCATCGGACTAGCAGACGTCCACTGGCTACACACATATTTTCATATACAAAGACAAAGATAGCAAGCAATTACCAGAGCCACCTATTGGTGCGACCAACGTTACCCCTACGGATCACTATGATCTCAACCATGATCACGTTATGGAAGAACTTGCAGAATCCAGAGCCCTGGCTGAATTGCACCTCACAAACCACAAAACTATTCGGCTCAAGATACATCGATGAACACATTTGGATTTGCCCCCATGGAAAGAAAATCCACAAACAATTTCTAACACAGTCCCTAAACAGCACACACCCACAAAATCATGTTCACCACACGAAAACGGAATAAACACAAAAACGTACCACCATTCCTGATGTACCGAATCTACAAAAAAAAAACAGATGGCAACACGAAGACACCACCGTAATACCAGAAGAAAACACACACCAAGCCGCTACCTCAATGCCAATCCCCACACCCCCAGCACAAAGATAAAACTCTGTGGCTTTAAAACCACTTAATCGCCGATACAAACAAATGCCTGGCAGACAAACACACACCTGATACTTTGCACCCGTTGCCACCGTAAAGTATACTGACAGCCAACGGCTTCCACAAAAACAAAATCACCAGCTTGATCCACAAAAACACACTAAGACATAATAGAGAAGATGAACAGACCTATGGAACAGACTCCCCCTGATACCTCCAAATGTATCCAGCTGCTGTAATTATGTAATACCTGATATATTCGAACTGGCATCTTCTCCACAAATAAGCCTTTTTTCTCTCCTTTTTTGACCAATTTCGTCAAAATGGACAGGCGGTCACTGCTAGGTCTGTGGGGCCGTGGAGATGATTGTGGTGAAATATCTGGAGAAGATGGAGCAGACCTGAAGAAAACAATATAACAAACATAATTGTCCATAACTTTCTATACTTCAAGTTTAGTGTTCATCCTGCACTGAACCTTTGATTGCACAACTTGTATAGGTAAATATGAACTCAATTTGGTCACTGTTCATATGTTAAATACTTATATATTATACAACATATCAGAGGAGTTCTCACCCCTTTGCACATTTTTGTGAATTTGTGAGATTTATCATTTCATAAATAAATCTGGTGATTTATTTGAGGTTAGGACAAGAAATACATATTTTAAAAGGACAGAAATCTGAAGTAATGGATAAAAGCACTGCTTCACTAACATGATCAATCACATTTACCGCCATGGCAAAAACTGTTAATATAACTAAGTGTCATGGTGGAATCACTAACTGGCAGGAAGCCATCTGTCAAATTAAAATAGTGCTATGATTGGCTGAGGATTCAGATGGCTAGTGGGTTTAGATAGCACTCAAAACTTGCTTGCTTCCTCAGTAAGGAAAAAAGACTGTATAGATAAGGAAAAGTTTGAGTATTATAAACTAAGAAAGCCTTTTCTTTTCTTCAGTATTTATTTTCAAACTTCTCTTGGATTTCCCATGCTCTAAACATGTTTCAACCTGTCCTGGGATTATGTGTAGTCAGACATAGGCTCAGGATACCTTTCCAAATAAGTTTTGTCCTATTTGGACAGTATAACCTTAATTATGGAGTCAGAAGTATTGAAATTCTGTACATGAATAAAATGCTGAATTTAAAGATAAGGAAGCTTACAAGGTGAGATCCTCAGCTTCTTGACGCACAACACTGACTCGACTTTTCTTTGGCAAAACAGGGGAGTTCTGCTCAGAGACTCGTTGATAGAAGAGCATGTAGGCATTCCAGTAGCGACGGCGAACATCAGGATATGGATTTGCTGAAGAAGAAAGGAAAGAGAAGGAAGGAAATATTCAGATTGGGAGACCTGATTCCCATAGTAAGACTACATATTAAGTACATTTTCATAAAGTAGTTTATAATGGTAATTATAATGGTGGCTATATTAAAAGCACTCTAATAACTGTGTGTCCCATCTAGAGAGGGATAAACAGAAACCTGCCTTCCTCAGTTTTTGGCACAACAATGCTATTGACTTACTTATTAAATTTCGGGGGGGGGGGGNGGGGGGGGGGGGGGGGGGGGAGGGAAGGATACCATGGCATGTAACTACATTGCTCAGCTGGCCATACAGTTTATTCCATTTTTAACTCTGAACCATCTGCTATTTATTTGTGCTTATTTTTATGTTATCTATTAAAAAAAAAAGAATTAGTAGCCTAATTAAAGTATATAGAAGTCACATTTGTTAGTTTCAAGACTTGATTAAAGTTTTTTCAAATGACTGTTCCTAATAAGGTTAAAATGTGCTAAATATATTTGTAAGAGATAATTAAAATGTAGGGTTATACTTACATTGATCATAAACCTTTGGTCTATACTCTCCTCCAAAACATTCATACTCCAAAGATTCATCATTAAGTTCAAATTCTTCAACAACAGTGTCATTAAATTTATACCATTTTCCTTTCCCACTTCCCCTGGGTTACATGAAAAAAAAAAAAAGAACAGACAACATTCAATTTTGAACATGGTGTTTTAAATGTTTCAGGTGATGCATTAAAATAAAGCTTTAGCACAACTTAAATGCTATTTTTCTGGTTTTCAGTCCTGTTCAGTCCCTCATCCTCAATCAACATTCATAAGATTTATTAAGTCTTTGGGGATTATGAAGATTACTTTTATTGTCTGTTGCATTTCTGGGGTTTCTGAAAAACTGTGTATGTCAATAATTCTTTTGTATAGCTATTTTACTTTGCATGCATAACAATGGCACTCTGAAAGAGTGTTATATAATCCTCCTGTATTCTATCAAGCGTTTGCAAAATATAAATGTTTATTAATGTATAAATATTCTAGTTTACCAACATACACTGTATTTCACATCTGTCCTTACATCTATAGCTTCATAAACAGCCCTAGGCAAACAGTTGATGGAGCAATCTGCAAAAGGAAATATTAATCTAATCTGGCATTAGTTCAGTGAGGATGTAAGTTTCTAAAGCTTGGGGTGCTACATAAAAATGTTTGACATAAAGGGGGGAGGAGCTGGCATCGTGACGATACTGCATGCAATCTTGGAGGTCCGAGATTGCAGCCGATATCTTTGCCCCTAGACGGTCCAAACGGACCTAAACCGTCCTGAAGAGACGGTGATAGTGAAGGGCGCGTCCTGTAGATCCCAGGGATATCGCAAAGTCCCTGGTTGAT
>BHFT01053883.1:0-13237 GCA_004320025.1 Laticauda laticaudata
GATGAGATTCTGCTGAAACATTGCTACAACTTTAAAAGCACTACAATGACGTGGGATAATACCGGTAAACCATTGTTCCAAGCAGCCTCCATGTTTCCAATGTCTTTCTCTCACTTGGAACTGAACCCACTTGTTGTTCTTCCAACAATAAGAACATGAACTACTTCGTCTAAAATTTCTATTATTCAACTTGCACTGATGAAATGGCTTCCAAAGGGAACAGATCTTCAGCCATAATTCATGTTGCCTTGATTTGAGAACTGAATTTATGATTATTAAAATTAATTGGCAACCTTCCAGGATGATAATATTCCCAAGGTGTTTTATAGCCAATATAAAAGCAAAAGCAAAATAAACTGAGCTAATTTTAAAAATCAGTCTTTAAGTGCCTCTATACTTGAAATAAAACAGAGGAAAATTAAGAAGTAGCTATCAGGCCAATAATGTCCTTCTGCAAAGGTACTCAAATTGGTGGAAGTGTTTACTCCAGATGAAGTATTTTTAAAATTGACCAAGGGTTTGTATTATATTTTCATACTTAATTACACAAGTATTAAAATACTTCAGTTACTTTCAAAGGTAGTAACTGATTACACTTTGCAAAGCTTCATCTTGCTCTTCATTGTAATATTGCAGAAAACTGTTTTTACAAAAGTAGACTGCATACAGATTAGACTTACATTGACCAAAAGCAGAATGTTCAGATGCCATCACAATATAGATCTGAAATATAAGCTGGGGTGTGCTTTCCAAGAAGGCTTTAAATAGCTGGAGCATACTTATATCAGTCATTGCACTGAAGCATAAGTTGCTGTTGATGGAAATGTTTGATATAAATGCAGCCTGATATCCATATTTTAAGGTGAAATAGTATCTATAATGAGAAAAAAAAACTCTCTTTAAAGAAAAAAAGTTAGATAGATAGAGAATTAGACATAAATCAGTCTTCCATTTCACCATTCCTCCCTACCCCATCTCAAACATTTTATTAAAAGGAAGATGATATTTGTTTGATGCTGAAAGCTAAATAAAAAATACTGTTTTTATTGATGTAAATCACTAATAGATCCAATACTGAGGTGCTATATAAAAGATGTTTTTAGGATCTGTTCTTCCACTTCAAAAGGTAAGAATTTGCTATGGGATGGGGACAACTCTTGTATTGCTATTGTTTGTGAAATGACAGCCTGCAGGAAGTATTTAACAGTCTCCGTTAAAAGTGGTCTCTGACTGCATTTTTGACTGCTGAAGTTCTTCCAATTGAGTCCATCCATGCACATGTACTTTTACACATCTTGCATCACAATATGCATCACAATATGCTGAGAGCATATTGTGCTCTTACAATATATTAGCATATTGTGCTAAGAGCATATTGTCCCTCTTTCCCAGTTGGGATACAACAGGATAACATAATTCCTTTTACATACAGAAGGGCCTTCATTTATTAGTAATGGCAGACTGAAATTATTGCTGTTAAATAGTTCTTATCTATTATGTACAGAATTGGGAAGCCGTGTGATGCAAAGTACTTAGCAAGTACCTGTTTACTTGGAAAATATGCCTGAATTTTTTACATATTAATATTTAAATTAGGGTTCATAACATTCTGATTGATTTTTAACATACATGAATTTCCAAAGCTGCAAAGGTACTAAATGTATGCCAGCATTTTCCATCGTACTGTGAGATCAAGAATGCTCTCCAGTTCTCTAAATATCCTTGAGGCTTAGACATAATATCCTCCAGAATAAAACTTAAAACAAATGATGCATTAAATATTTCAAGACAGATGAATTCTTGTCTCCTATACAACTTTTGCCTTTCAAATCTTGAGTATTTGATGTTGTAAGCTACATAAATTATTTATATTGTCAAATTATATCATATCAAGGGATTAGAACTGAATGTCAAAACAGTAGTTTTGCAGTGTGTTCCAATATCGCTTTATCATTATTTCAAGATTTTCTCTTAAAACAGTAATTCCATACCTCTCATCCATCGCTATGCTGCTATAACCTATTTTAGAAATACACCTCATTGAGGTCAATCAGTTACTCCCAGTAAGGTTTGTATCATAAAGATAACTTTTTCATCAAGGTATAAGTATATTCAACTACTATTAATTCACACTTATATGAAAGGTTCCATAAGATCAATATATGCAAATCCTGAACGTTTTAAGTTTTATATAACTATATTGTTTTCTCAAAGAATGCAGTCAAAAGATACTTTCCTTTCCCCTATGGCCCTCTAATTCCAAATCTGCTTGAGAGGATTAGAATTCTCCAGACCAAATTTGGGAAAACGGGCGTGCAGGAAGAAATGAAAAATATTCATAAATACACAAGACTATAAATGCATTCCAAAATATTTGAAAATTGAGAGTGTTTGACCATTACTTACATTTTAGTCATGTCATTTTAAAATTCTTAGACCAGTGAAACCCTTTTAAAATTCATCGACTGGTTTGCATGACATCAGCAAAAATGTTGCTTTGCTCTGTGGTTATAAGTGCCCAAAAAAAGGGATGGTTGAGGTTGCTAAACCAAGTCAGAATAGTTTAAAAATTAAAATGATTTCTCCAATGGTAGAAATGGTAAAAGTCATGAATCTGTTCTGATGGCACATAGAAGGTTGGGTTTGCTGATAAATTTATTTTCATAAGATAATTCTTTTGCTATTGCTTGATAACATTGACTGAATTGTGTTGCTGTTGCTTGATAACACTGTGACTGTGTTGTGGTATATATACATCTATTCTGGTTATTGCATGTCTAAGTTAAATGAAAACTGTGTACCATTTCTATTTGCAATGCACACTAGAAAGGCAGGGTATTATTCCAAAAAAATAAAATTATGCAGCTATACTATGAAACATATGGCTGTTGATTGCAGAATATTATGGTTGCTAATGACTTTAATGGCCCATTTTTAGGTGGAATGCCTCCTTTTCTCATATGTGCTGGATGTTGGTCTGATTGCCAATAGACAAAACAGATTTAGGCCTGATCCCTACATCAGAATCTGCTGGTGTTCTAGTACTAGCAAGAGCCCCCAGCTCTTGCTAGTACTATAATGCAGCTCTTGTTAGTACTATACTTGTTAGTACTAGCTCTTGCTAGTACTATAATGCAGACAGCAGGATTCATTTTGATTAAGCATCCTTCCAAGAACAAAGCCTTTGCATCAGAGGTGGTATTCAGTAAGTTCTGACCAGTTCTGAAGGACTGGTAGCAGAAATTTTGAGTAGTTCAGAAAACCAGTAATAGAAATTTTGCATAGTTCAGAATACCACCTCTGACTGGCCCTGCCCCAAGTCCCAGCTGATTGGTTGGGTCTGTCTTTGTTGCCCCTGCACAGGAGAACAGAACTGGAAAGCAGGTTAGTGGAATGGGGAGAGAATGGGGATTTTACAGTATCCTTCCCCTGGAATGGGGTGGGAATTGAGATTTTATAGTATCCTTCCCTTGCCATGCTCACCAAGTCATGCTACACCCACCACGCCCACAGAACCAGTAGTCAAAAAATTTGAATCCCACCACTGTTTTGCATCATAGGTAGAAACAAAGGAGAAACCAGTTAATACATAATGTAGGAATGAGAGCACTAAATCAATATAGGGCCTTTCCTCCATTTACAGACTTAAAATATATAATTCCCAGTGATGAACAGGTTTTCATTGTTTTACTCAGTCTTAAAACAGCTGCACTAATGGGTTAAATGCCTTTCCTCTTACAGAAAAATAGGTTGTAGTATCTCTTTGCAGTTGCCAGAGTGTTGACTATATATTTGATGACATTTCAACAGTTGGCTTTAATTAACAATGTTCAGAAATACAGTTCTTACTCTCTCTGAACATTTCTAGAATGGAGACGTAGCAGTGGAGAGGCAATAGCAGATAAACAGATATAAAGACAATCCATCTGAAATGCTATATTGCACCAGATAAAGTGCCTTTTTTCTCCACCATAGAAACAATGTTCCTTCAACAGAAAATATTACTAAAAGGATGCAGCTGTGAAATAACATAAAGGAACTGATTCCTGTTCCTTTGAGAATGCCCCCTTGCAGGCAGAAAGGTAAGTCTATTGTCTGTCAAGATAACACTGCTTTCTTATTTTATATGGATATGTATTTATCCTTCAGAATAGCCCTGCTTGATTTTTGTTTTCTTTTTCTTTTTTTAATAGTTTTATTTGGGTTTTCACACATACAAAATACAAGTAAAACATTTTTTTTTTTTGAAAATAGCATGGTCCCAGATTGAACTTCTTTAAACAGACACAAAACTCAATTTCATACTCCTTTTTGTGTTCTATTCCATATCTTATACTAATCTACATTTTCTATATCGTTTTTCCCCTCTTTTAATTTTCTCAATTTTATTTTGATTATCTCATCTCAATTCAAATCATTATATTTATACTTTTAATTTTATACTTTTGTCTGTTTCTGTTATCAATTTCAATATATTTCGTTTCTCATTAAAACAAATTTTCGTCCGTAGTTTACAAATTGGATATGACACCTTTATATCTTTTAATTAACTCCATCTTCAAAATCTTATTTTAAACTTCAATATATTACTCCTTGATTATTGACCTCAATATAAAACTAATGACAATACATTACCAATCGAATTCGCTTGTACATTCTGTATAATACACTATATTCTTTAAAAAAAATCATAAATATATTGATAATTATAAACCCTCATTCCATTCCAATTCAGTATTATCATATTAATAATCATTTAAACATCTTAACATCTTTAACATCTTCCTTTTCAATGAGTAATATCAGACTTCCTTAAAGACAACATTATTTAAGGTCCCATTAATTTAATTTTTCCCTCTGTTCTCTTCTCTTTTGATAAATCATTAAATACTTTATCTATTTGTTACATTATTTATTGACAAGATTCCACTGAAATTATGACAGTTATTTTTATCAAACATTTAATCATACATTGTTTCATATTTTCTAAAATTATTTATGTTTCTAATATAACAATACTATCTTAATGTACCTTTGCAGAATCCCTTTCTTCATTTAAATTTTCACCCATTATCTCCTAAATAGGCCCTGTTTTCTTCTTATATTTTTGTATCTGTCCTTGATAAACTTCTTTTCCTTTTCTTTCTTCCGCTCTCATCTCTACCCTCCCTTTTTACCCCTTGTCTCTCTTACTTCTAATTCTCTCTTCGCATTTTCCTCCTCTGATTGCTTTCTGATTTCTATACGTATTTTTCACTCTTTTTTGGGGGGGAAGATTGTTTTTTCTCAATCTTAAAAACTTTCCATTCTCTTTCCCCCCCTTTCCTTCTCTTTCTCCCCACCGAAGAATTACTTGTTCATTAAGGATGGCTTCTTCTTTATTGCAATTCTTCTTGTTCTGCAGCATTTTTCTGTTGCTTTCTCATAATTCAAAAATCTCCCATTCTAAAAACTGTAATACGAAAAGCAAAAGAAACCTCTCCCTTCTTGTGCATCTTTTTTGTACTTTCTTAAGTTCCATTTTCAGTTCTTACTAAGGCGTGGAAGCCATTATTAAACATTTATAAACAACCATATCCGATTGATTTTAGGTCATTTCAAATACAATAACCAAAATCCAGAAAAGTCATCAAGTATCCAAATAGTCCCGAGTTATTACTTCTTATTTCTGTTTTCTCTTTCTCTCTTCCCTGGGGTTTGTTGCGATTATGTCTAATTAAAATGTATCTTTTGGAAGTCTGTGTGAGATTTTACTGTAATTCTTTTTAATTCAGGCAGTCTCCTCCTTCAGATCCTGCCCTTTCATTCGTTTCTTTTTTCTGTCCTTTTTCTCTGTTTTCAAAGCTCTTGTATTATATCCCAGAAAATCTTTATTACCTTTGACTTTTTATCTTGTCAGCATTAAATGCCTACTTAATGTCAAAGTGAATTTTTTCCCAATTTCTTGCTTAAGTCTCTTAAGCTGTCATATAGGAATAAGGGAGGAAACACAACAACCCAGTATCTTTTCCCTTTTCTCTCTCCTTTGCAAGTCTTAAACAAATCTTCTATTAGCGGACAATGTTATTGGTTTTTTTCTTAAATAGATGTCACATTCCATGTAACCTATGTTGTTGCTTTTGCTGTTTTGAACTGGTTCAACCAAAACTTTCTCTTCTATATCTTCCTCCTGCACATTTCGAGTTCTTCTTATGTGGTGACCCAGTTTCTGACCACTGCTACAACTGCCTTCGGGAAAGGGAGTAATGGCCAGCTGGGGAGGAGAGATGCAGTCTTCTCAACCCTGCAGGCAGTCTCCCCCCTCTTCACCACCTCTACAGGGTGGCTTAGCCCCGAAACCAGCTGGCTCGGGGCGCTTCAGTGGAGAGCATGGATCAAAGCCTCACAGAGATGAGGTTTCGGTCTATCGCCAAAGAAGCTCAAACCAGAAGTCCCAGGATTTTTGTTTTCTTATAAAACAATCAAGAACATTAATCATGTGGCTCTAGCATCTAAGCATTGAGAAATCAGGAAAAATAAGTCGAGTAAATCAGGTTGTTATACCATTCATTCATATGAGCCTGTTGTTTTCCAAACTGTGTTGTAGCCAGACTGACTACTTTACAGAATTGCTGATAAATTCACAGCTTAGAAATTACTTTTGGACTTTGCCATACACTGAATTTCATAAAGTAATGTATTTATTGTACCTTTTTGGCAGAAGTTGATGAGTTACATTTGATTTTGCTTCTTGAAAGCTAGATAAATATTAATTGGCTTATAGATATTGTACAAATATATGGGTCTTGATTGCTTATCTTTAAAATTTTTATCAGCTTACAGAACAGGTCATGGGTGTTAAACTCGATCTCGTCACAGACCGGATAGTGACGTATTGTGACATGTTTTGCTTTTGCGGAGTCAGGATGTGCATGGCCTGCACGTGATGTATCTGGCCTATGGACTGCCAGTTTGACAGGCCTGGAATAGTGAACTCTAATATCTATGGAGATTCTCAGACATCCAAGTCATGGTTGTCCCAAAGCTGCTTTTTCAGGAGACAACTGGACTTTCTCGTCTTTCTTTTAAGATGTTTCACTTTTCATCCAAGAAGCTTCTTCAGCTCTGGCTGCATGGTCAGGCCATTCCAGAAGCCTTCTATTCCCCACCATTCAGTCAGAGTTGAAGAAGCTTCTTGGATGAGAAGTGAAACTTCTTCAAAGAAAAATGAGAAAGTCCAGTTGCCTCCTAAAAAAGCACCTTTGGGTGAACTCTAATTAGAATAATGTAAGAACTGGATGGATAATAATTAAAACAAATTGAAAGAAATGAAAGAACCATGTGATTTTATGATCTTCAAGATAGCAATAGCTATAGCACTTAGACTTATACACCGCTTTATAGTGCTTTACAGCTCTTTCTAAGCAGTTTACAGAGTCAGCATATTGCCCCCAACAATTTTGGGTCCTCATTTTACCCACCTTGGAAGGATACAAGGCTGAGTCAACCTTGAGCCTGGTGAGATTTGATTTGCCAAATTGTAGGCAGCCAGCTGTCAGCAGAAATAGCCTGCAGTACTGCACTCTAACCACTGCACCACCGAGCTGTTGCTGACATACAGATTTCTGATACTGTATATAGTAACACCTGATATCCTCAAGTATATTAGTTCAACAAACACTTTTGTCTTCTACTGTTTTATTAGCCCTTTGATGGTTTTCTGCACATAATGCACAGAAGACAGTTACTTTGAAGCAAAGCAATCAGCTGAAACAGATTAGCTTTGCATCCACACTTTGGGAAATCAAGTATATCATCTTCATTTTTACCCCCAAGGCAGATCATTATCTGTCAAACTGAAATGTCAAATGTATTGTGCTTCCTTTACACAAATCTACTGTAAACTCAATGAAACAATTATTTATAGAAACCTGGTTCACACAAGTAGAAATAATAATTTGAAATGTGGAAAAAAAATCAACAAGCAGTCACATTATGTGTTAACATCCTCGCTATCTATAAAAAATAATTTAATGCCCTTATACATATAGTATGTCTGCTCTAAGTTAAAATTTGGCACTTACCTTGTAAATAATCCACCATATAAAGAATGTAATAGATAAAATGCCCAGTCAAGATTTTCAATCTCATCTTCTTTAAACCAGGTATAACTGAAAAACTGAATGATTATTGATGAAAACAGTCCTGTGGACAGTATTAGGATACCTTTCAAGTATTGGCCTTCACACAAAAAGTTCTTTGCCGTCCAGAGATCTGTTCCGATATCAAATGTATAAACCACAAGCCCAAAAAGAATAATAAAAAAATCTACTTTAGTAAATCTTTTTTGCTGTTTTTCATGACTGACCACTTCATTGCAGGTAAAACAGTTCAAAATGTTTTTCTTAGTAGAATGAAACATGGGAGTTTATGTTGGTCAAAACAGCAGGTTAAACTGAAAAGTCAGGCCCACAAATGTAGTACAAAATTTGTTTGACCACTAAGTCGTCATTGAGAAAGGAACAGCATGCAGTTTAAAAGATACTGGAAAGGCTAATGCTTCCTTATGAGTCCTGAAAAGAATAAAAAAATTAGTATCTCAGTAATTCAGAGGTTTATAAAAACTCATTATCAATCTCAACAACTATAAAAGAGCAATTTGTGTAATAAAGATTTATGATGGTGTGTAATTCTGTACATGTTTTGAGTTCAAAAAGATATTTCCTCAGGAGGAAATACACTAACTGAATAGATGAAAAAAGAAACATTAAGACTTTTTAAAGTCTTGTTTTGGTTGTTTTGTATAACTTGGAAGGATCCAAGTAATTAATTTTGATTGGCCAAAAAGGCCAGTAGTTGATTGGTTCATTAGGAACCAATCCAAGAAGCAGCTCAAAGGTGGCAAGATTAAATGAGTGTCATTGTCTACAAGCCAGCAGGCAAGCCTCTATATAAAGGGCTGCCGCGGCTTGAGCCAATGTTCCGTTACTGTTGCTGTTAACCGAATAAAGAGTTGTTAGTTGGAACCCGGTCTCACACGCTTCTTTTCCAGACGGAACACTGGCGACAAGGGTGGGATCGTCCTGAAGCGGAGACCGAGCACGCGGTGAGAGAAAAAANATAAAGACTTGTTAGTTGGAACCCGGTCTCTCGCGCTTCTTTTCCGGACAGAACAGCCTCTACCAAGCTCCTTATCTCTATTTAATTTTAAAATTGTCGTTAGCATCATCATCATCATCATCATCATCATCATCATCATCATCATCATCATCATCATCATCATCAATCATCTAAATTATTTAAATAGGAAGTTGCATGCTTCAACTCCAAATAGCATTTTCTATTTTATTTTCAAGAATGTCCCTGAACTTCAGATATATGTAAACTACTCTTAGAAAATAAACATCATGAATGGTGAATGAATACAGAAAAACATTAAAATGATTTGACATATAGGAAGCATTCTGGAACATCACCTGGGCTTACCATTTTGCCTTTCATTAAATGGGTATTTCGCAGGGCTATGCAAAACGTTGAAAGAAAGCTTCAATTTTCAATGAAAGTCCAGTTGAATTATCCCATAGAAGCAGATTCATAAATCAAGGCAAGGATCTGCTTTAAAGTAACACTTCAAATAAGGTGGGATTTAAGTGCTTTGTAGACTTTCAAAAGGTTCACAGGTTCAGTGGCTTTTTCACAACTCCTAGGGTTGTTACAGAAATATAATGTTATAAGTTCAAATCCATATCTTTGAAGGTGAGACAACTAAGATCACTTTGGATATTACTTAGTCTGAGCTCTCTTATCCTAGCAGACTGTTATACTTCTGTGCCAGGTTGGCCAATGCAAGTGGAAAAGTAATGGAATCTCAACTACTGATATTGTTAATGGTGAGTTCAAGGCTGACCTAGCTTTTAAAGGTGATACAAGACTAGAGGATTTAACTCTTTTAATAATGAGTGAATATATGGCTAGCTGATACCAACAAGTACAAGGCCAAATGTTTACTGCTTTAAAATTAGAGATTGAGATGAGCAATGGTGTCCCTGTTTCTTTGGCCTTGTACCTCACTACGTTATCCTCTTCACTGCCTCAAGAAAAAGCCAGTGGCCAGTCTTCAGTGCCGTTATCAGCCTGGCACCTCAAAAAAGCAAGTGGAAAATAAAAGTTTGTCTTGTTAAATTGGAATCTGATATTTTTTGCAAAATCAATGTGTGCCATTTTCTGTACAATTTGGAAGTTGTTTGGGTATGCTTTTCTCTTTTTTCCTGTTTGTGCCGTGAAAAATGTTTTGGGGGATATTTTAAAAAAATGTACTATAGTAAAACTCTTGAAGATGGCTTCGCTTAACACAGCGAAGCTGACTAAAAGCTCTACATTCCCTCCTATTATCATCCAGTTTGGCCCCAAAATGAAGCCTTTTTAGGCATTTTGATGTTTCCCCATTATAGCCTGTCAACTACAAAATCAAATCCAATCTCAAAGTAACTAATCTGAATTGAATTGCCCTTCAACCTGGAACTGCTATTTTAAATTGAATTATGCCCTTTTAAAAACATTAATATTTAATCAGAATTGAATCAAGGCTGATTTGCACAGGCCTAGTAAATTTGGTAACCTTGGCTACCAAAGCTTGTTCACCATAGTAGCCATTTTGTGGGAGCACTTGGGATATACTGTCAAAATGCCAAATGTGCTGAGCAGTTGAGAAACATGGACTCCATCTGGTGCAAGAGCTGCTGATGCCTCCAAGGTACAAGGTGAAAGTGTGATGTTGTGATATTTATGGTCACAGACTGAAAGATTAAAGATATCCTGAAAAAATTGTATTGATTGCTCACATCTATAGACCTTTTTTTTTTTTTTAGCTGAATCACTATTGCCACATTGGCAAAGCAATGAAGGGAGTTAAGGAAGATAGGCAGGCAAAACTTGCAGAAACTTAGAATGCTAAAGCAACAATAATTCATTCCACAGAGGTTCACTCGACTATACCCAAGACTTCTAAGAAATACCAGGGTATTATTATGTTCAGGATGACCCTTTCCTTAGCTGATCCCTGTGTCCTCAGCAGCAGACTGGAAATAGATTTTTTCCAAACCTGCCAACATTACTGGAATGAGGAGTGAATGCACTTCTGCTTGGCAGCTGGTTGGATTTCTGCTATTCTACTTCATAAAAGACAGTATTTTCTTTCATTTGGCTCCTACATGTATTGTAAGGTCTGCCTTTTCTTTAATTATATTCTGCTTTTTGCCTCCTTACTTCCACATAAATTAATACGATTGGATATGGTTTGTCTTGTGCTGATAGCTTCTAAAAGTAATTACTCAAGTCTTCACAATTCTTGATTACTGGATGATTTTATATAATGAGTATTGAAGTGTAAAACACATACATGTCACAGGATGAAGTGTTCAAAAAACAAATAAAATCATACATAAAGTTATTGTGGTTGCTTCAGGATTTTTTTTGAAAAAGACAATTGTTTCTTCTCATGAAGACAAACTAATTTGATATTGTTTCTCTCTTTCCAATGTTCTGACTCACTGCCTGTATTAAATCTCAAGAAATATGTAAGCAGAAGTCCTCAAAATGCATGTTCCCAATTCTGCTAATAAAATCTAGGTATGCTGTACAATGAAAAGATGTCATCTGATTTTGGAAATGCTGGATTGCATTCACCACTTGCAAACTCATTCTCTGAGAAAGAAAACCTGAGAATATATTTTAAAGAGCAATATGCAATTTAAATTCAAATCCATGGTTCAGTTTACTCAATGTTTGCATTAATAAATGAAAAGAAATATGTTTGGAAACCTTAGTTTATCAATCTTAATGAATCAACCACACTTATATATTTGTATCAACCACGCCTCATATATTTGTAACAATGTTAAATGCTTGCTTTTTCTCCTCCCTCAGATGAAAGACTATGTTCCCCCTTGTCTTGAAATGCTTTGTGGAGTCTGTGCATAGGTAAAAGAAGAAGGTAAATCATAGGTAAATGTCGATGAAATCCATTGGCCTGGAAAATATGAACTGCAAATAGGGCTAAGGCTTAAAATAAATAAAACATATTGCTCTTGATAAAATATTGAAGCTGATAAATGAAAACTGTGATGTAAAAAAGTAATGGAATCCAAGCCACTCAAGCTTTTGACAGTGAGGGATGAAGAATGAGCACTCTAGTTGTCATGGTAGAGCAGCTGGAGGATCACATTTGTGCATATTTATGAGGAGACATTTTCATATAATGACCCAAGAAGACTCAGCTAATTGTACACTTGTATAGAACCCAGAGATGCTTTTTCAAAAGACAACTGGACTTTGTTTTTCCTTGAAGACATTTCACTTCTCATCCAAGAAGCTTGTTCAGTTCAGTTCAGTTTAGTTTGCGAAACAACTCCAAGGAAAAATAAAGAAAGTCTGGTTGCTTTTTGGAAAAGAACCTTTGAGACACCCATGATCTAGATGACTGAGAATCTCCATAGACCTTGTATGGAGCAACCATCCAAATTGTGAACTGCAATCCCACAGTTCTGGTAATTGAAACAGAAATATGATTTGACTGCTTTCTGTTTAATCTTTATGTCTGTGTTCCTAAAACTGATATTTATTATTTGTTTGTTTATTTTCCACATTCATTATTTTTCAAATAACTCAAGGTAGCAAACACACATGATATTCCTTCCTCCTTCTATTTTCTCTGTGAGGCGGATAGTGCTGAGTTTATAGGTATAAATTAGTGCATGACAGAAAAAAGAAACCAGAAAAAATATCACTGTTATTCCAATGGACTTTGAGTGTTTATTTGAAAGGAAATTCAGCTGAATGTTATGGGCCTTGTTCACAGATTAACTTTCCCCAATCATCTGAAAAATAATGGTATGGAAAGCAGAACTGGTGGCAAATGGTAGGTCAAAATATGATACTTATGACATCATGCAAGCCACAAGATAGTAATCCTGGAGCAAGTGACTTGTAGGCACCCTACAGCAGACCACTTTCAATGTTGTCTATTCAATCACTGTGAGAATCAACTTTTTGCACTATTGTCCTTCTAGATTGGGCAATGGGCTGAGATTGCTGAGAGGAGGCTAGATGAAAACTTGTTGCCTCCTCCAAAGAATCATGGAAAAGGAAAGAAAGACTTTAAGCCCATGTCACACAGCACCAAAGGATGGAAAGAGGATGTAAAATGGAGAGAAACACTTGCCATCTGTTGGTTAACACGATGCATCTGTTCTGTACTCAC
>BHFT01053885.1:0-19655 GCA_004320025.1 Laticauda laticaudata
AGACATCTGCAGAGGGCAGAACAGAGCTCCCTCCCTGGGGTCCCACTTGTTTTTCATCCCACGTTTGGAGCTGAAGGGAAACATTCATTTCTTTTTCAGGTAATTTGCCCAACAATAGTCGAGGTGAGAACTAGGGAGCCCTCCGAATATCAGATGTATCTATTACAACTCCATCATCTACTGCCCTCACCTAGTATTGATTAAGTTGTAGTTCAACAGGAAAGTCACAGATGCCCTAACCGTCTGGGCAAGTTTACTTCTAATTTCCACCTCGCACTTTCTTTCCTTATGTGTTCTGCTCTTTCCTTTGCAGACTAAGTGTAAGAAATGTTTTCACAGCTGTCATAAGCTTATTCAATCGCAACATGATTTTTTAGGTATTTCACAGTGAGCTGAATTCACATTTTATTTGCTTTGACACAAAATGTGATAAACCATCCATTATTCATAATTTAGGGTATAACATAATCTAGCTTTGTCTTCTATGCAATAACTAAATTAATACAAGCATGGACTTAGTATGTAGAAAACCAGAGCTTAATAACAGGAGACCAAAACAAGTTTTAGGTTTATTTTCAGTGCTTGATAGTGATGAATTTTCTGTTTTATATATATGTGTTGTGTATATATATATATATATATATATATAATAATATAATATATATATATGATATATATATTATATATATATATGGAATTTTGAGGTTATTCAGGTTTTCTCCCGCGAAGAATTGTACGCGGGAGAAACCCGAATAACAAAAGTCCACATACAAATACTCGCGAAAACCTCAAGGAAACATTATATTATTATATATATATATATATATTATATATTTTAGCTCTCGCGGTACTGTAACATATTTGTGCTGTTTAGCTTCCTTCGGGTATTATCCCACGTCATTGTAGTTCTGTTAAAGTTGTACTCATTCGTAGTTCTGTTAAGTTATGTAGAACTTCCATACGAACTTCATACAACTTCATACAGAAGCCTGATGTGGCCAGATGAGATTTCTGCTGGAAGAAAAAACGTTGCTTACAACTTAACAGAACTACAATGAGCTACAACTTTAACGAACTACAATGACGTGGCGATAAATACGCCGAAGGAGCTAAACAGCAAAATGTACAGTACACCGCGGAGAGCTTAGAAAAAACAAAGTGATTGACCTCTACGGGGAGGAAATAGACAGCCAGATCAAGAGCTATGAGAAGGCTGGAAGGGTAACAAGAGCAGGAATACTATGTGACCTAAATTCCTATGCAAGCGATGCAGAGACAACAGTGTAACACCACACCTGCTTCAAATAACATTTTCACAAGCAACAGCAGCTACCAAACGATATCCTGAAAAGACAGAATTGGCTCTACTCAGAAATGAAGTTCCACAGTTAAAGATTCAATTAGATCAGTTAACAAAGATTTGCTAGGCCACTACACCTGGAATTGAGCAGGCAAATCCCACCTTACTTTGGGATAGATTAAAGAAACTTCCAACTTGCGGAGAGCTGAAACTGAAAGCACTTACCAATGAATGAGATAAAACTCTCAAAGAACTAAAAAAATTAGAAAATTGACAAGAAAAATTCCCAGATAACCCACCAAACACCTGAAAATTAGTATAAACGTTTTCACACAGAGAACTCACCAAAAAACCAGAAAAACAGATGTCCTATCCAACAGGATTTCATTATGCCATAGCACCCAAAAAAATCCCAACAGATCCATTCATAGTGCAGTAAGAATCAGCCTACAAATTAAATACTGATGAAGCTCGACAGATAGACACCAGGTTATCACATCTTATGCACAACGAAACCACCAAAAATAATTGCAAAAAAGATAGAATTCACAGCGTTACAACCCTGAAAAATGATAACAGCATAATAATGACTCCCAGCAGACCAAAGGAAATTGGCCACAGTAGTAACTGTGACAGAAAAGACTATTGAACAAAAATTGACAGACTACTCCAAGACTCCACTACAACAAGCCTATAAACAACAGACCCAACCACATATCTGGAAAATTAACCAGAAGAAAAACTGTATAACCAGCCACATAGCAAAAGAAATCCACACAGCACGATCATCCCAGAGGAAAAATCTTCTAGATGCCCCAAATTTTACGGCCTCCCAAAAATACACAAAGAAGATCCTCTCAGACCCATGTCAGCTCATAGGGCACCATTACAAAACCTAGAATAATACTTAGCAAAACAAACCTACAGCCTGCTGAAACCGCAGCTTTTCATATGTGCAAAACTCATGCCACTTCTTAGAAATTAATCAAGATCTCACGTAGGAACAAGAAGATTGCTTGTAAGTTTCGACGTGTTTTCACTATTCACTCACAGTCCCGATTAAAGAAGATCTTGGGATCATCAAAATAAATACCAACCAGCTAAAGACCTCATGGAAACTAACAGAACATGCCTACCAACACATATTTCCATATACAAAGGACAGAGATACAAGCAATTGAAGGAGCCCTATGGATCGTCATTTGTCACCCGTCATTGCCAAACCTGTTCATGGAAGAATTTGAATCCAGAGCCTGGCTAATGCCGCACAAACCAAACTATGGCTAAGATACACGTGACAAACAATTTTGCTGATTTGGCCCCATAGGAAAAGAACCCTAAAACAATTGCTCTAACGAACCTAAACAGACACACACCAAAATCCAGTTTCACTGGAAACGGAATAAAACAAACCAACTCCATTCCTAGATGACTACTCTACAACAAGAACAGATGGCACACTGGACACACCTTATACCAAAAAGAAAACACACACCAACCAGCATACCTCAACGCCAATCCACCACCACCCACCAAGCACAGGTAATTCTGTGGCGAAGGACACTAATTACCAGAACCAACGCCTGGCAGAATAAGGGGGGGGGGGGGGGGGGGGGGGGGGGGGGGGGGCGGTACATATAAAGACTGAAACTATGCACCCTGACTGAAGTATTGACGAGCCAATGGGCTTCCACAAAAAGACAAAATCACCAGCTTGCAATCCACAAAACACACCAGACATAACAGAGACTAGAAGACGCAACAGACCTATGAACAGCTGTCTTGCCCTACATAAAGAGGTCTACAGATAAATCAGTAAGATAC
The DNA here is from genome assembly GCA_004320025.1 of Laticauda laticaudata. Taxonomy (NCBI): domain Eukaryota; kingdom Metazoa; phylum Chordata; class Lepidosauria; order Squamata; family Elapidae; genus Laticauda; species Laticauda laticaudata. Next base: position 3,125 of record BHFT01053885.1, read on the forward strand.
TAACACAGGCATCACATCAAGACTGCCTTTCAAAACAGACAAAAAATAGCAGCCATCCTGAGGAACCCAAAGCACAAAATTGATCTGGAGAACAAGGCATATAACGAAATTCCCTGTACATCATTGCCCGCCAAGACATTGGACAGACATAGAAGAATATACCCGCCTAGAATGAACACAAAAATGCAGTAAAAAGCTGGAACACACCTCCTCACTAGTCCAACACATGAAAACCACAGGTCACAACATCAACTTCAATGGCACCAAAACCCTAGCCACTATAGAAACCCCACAGAAATCATTCAGAGAAGCCATAGAGATGAAAAAAAGCCTGACGCATGAATAGAGAGATGATTCCAGGGCAGACAAAATGTCAATCATTTGGAAGCCTGCACTCTCAAAGTAGAAATCTCACACACAAAACAGACGAAACACCTGAGCACAGACAGACTCCGTCTTGATGCCTCCAATCAAACACCCCCACCAGGACCCGGTGAAACCAGCTTGCCTGATGAAAAGAGCAGCCGTCCTGTCAATGAAGCCAAGCCAGCATTGAAAAGGCCTCACAACAAGAAACAGAGTGTCCTGCCAGCCAATCAAAGCCACAAACGACAAAGAAACCAGAAACCAATCAGTGCAAACTCCAAGTCCAATGAAACACAGACCAGGTAATAACACAAACTTTCCAGAGGCATGAGGTTATAGTGATGGGTGATCTTAAATTTAACTGCAGAAGGACAAAATACTTTGATTTTGGAGAAGTCCACGGCAGTGAGAAAACAATAGAAAGAAATTCAAGTGGCTCTGCATTAATTGTCGTGGAATAGAACGAGATTGACAATGCTGCCAAGTTTTCGATTCTGTATTACATCTTTACAGTATAGTAAATGGAGTTCGAGTTTACCATGCATTCAAGTTTTCCTGACCTGGCCCTTTCTTAAAGGATTGACCATTACCTTAGGCGTTGTTTTTTTTTTAAAACATAACCCTACAGGCATGGATCATTCCAGAAAACATCTGCGTCTTTCCTTGTGACAAAGGGCACAAGAGAATCAGGAAATCTGGACTGATCATTAATTAATTAAGGACCAGCTTTGTTGAAGATAGGAAATAGAGTGAGTCAGTTTGGTAGCAGGTGTAGTGCTTATGTTGGAAATAGTAGGACGCATAAGTTCTAGTATTTTTTTTATTCCTTTTAGGCAGGGAAAATCGGCAAGTGGCTTTGTCCATTACCTCACAAGATGCCGTCTTTCAAAAGTTCAATGAACAAATACAAGACTACTGGACTCTAATTTCATGCTGTTGTGGTATTAATAACAAAATCTTGAAAACTTGCAGAATTTTGTTTTGTTTTTCCTCTTACATCAATAGAATAAATGCAGGTTATTTCAAGTCTCTTTCTGCACACTTCTTCCTTTTTCAGGTGTCACTTCCCATCTCTTTTATCTGTGAACCTTTTGGCATACTTATTGCCAACTTTATTTCTGCAACACAGTGTTTATGTTCTGAGGAACTATAACGAAAGGAAACATTATGTGCAGCTAAGATGTGTAGTATAAACTAAAGGGGGGGATATAATAAACAAACAACTACCATTCCTAGGATGTACTATCTACAAAGGAACAGATGGCCCTGGACACACCATTTATAGTAAGAAACACACACAACGCATACCTCAACGCCCATCCCCACCACCACCACCCAGGCCACAGATTAATTCTGTGGATGCGAAGGACACTTAATTACCAGAACCAAACGCCTGCAGATAAGGACACATATTAAGGACGACTATGCACCCTGACTGAAGTATTTGGACAGCCAATGGCTTCCACAAAAACAAAATAACCAGCTTGATCCACAAAAAACACAACAAGACTATACAGAGACCTAGAAGGACCAACAGACCTATGGAAACAGCTGTCTTTGCCCTACATAAGCAGGTACTACAGATAAAATCAGTAAGGATACTACACAGAGCATCACATCAAGACTGCCTTCAAACAGACAAAAAATAGCAGCCATCCTGAGGAACCGCCAAGACAAAATTTGGACTGGAAAACAAGGCATATACGAAAATTCCCTGTCATCATGGCCGGCACATACATTGGACAGACAATAGGAAGAATAAGTACCCGCTAGATGAACACAAAAATGCAGTAAAAAAGCTGGAACAACCTCCTCACTAGTCAGCACATGAAAACCACAGCGTCAAACATCCAACTTCAATGGCACCAAAACCCTAGCCACTATAGAAACCCCAGCACAGCATCATCAGAGAAGCCATAGAGATTGAAAAAAGACCTGGACAGCATGAATACGAAGAGATGATTCCATGCAGAACTTAATCATTTGGAAGCCTTTGCCACTCTTCAAAAGACAAACTCTCGCACACCACAAACACAGACAAACACCTGAGCAGACAGACTCCTTGCATGCTCCACTCAACACCCCCCAGGCACCCAGGTGAAAACCCAGGCTTGCTGATGAGAGCAGACGTCCTTTCACACGAAGCCAATGCATTGAAAGCTTCAACACAGAACAGAGTGCTGCAGCATATCAAGCACCAAAAACAGACAGAAGAACCAGAAAATCCAATCAATCAATTCCAAGTCCAATGACACAGCCCAGTGTTTAATAGTCCAATCAGAATAGACCAGCTTCAAATTTGAACACAGAGGAACCGTGTGTTAGACACACATCTACAGAAGCCTTGATGATGGGCCAGATGAGATTCATGCTGAAACAGGTGCTACAACTTGAACAGAACTACAATGACTGGGATAATACCGAAGGAAGCTAAACAGCACAAAATGTAGTACCCCGAGAGCTAAAAACAGCAAAGTATGTATATATATATAATATATGTGCTTGTTTAGGCTTCCTTCGGGTATTATCCACGTCATTGTAGTTCTGTTAAAGTCTTGTAGCACGTTTCAGCAGAATCTCATCTGCCATCATCAGGCTTCTGTGTGGATGTGTGTCTCACAGTTCCTCTGTTTCAAATTTGTATATATATATATACAGAGAGAGAGAGAGAGTGAGAGAGAGATAGAATTTTTATTAATGTATAATGCAAAGAGAATACAAAAGTAAATATTCGAGAAATTAGGGAAGGAAAAAGGGAAGTGGATAGGTGGGGGAAAGCAAAGGAAAAAGAAAAAAAGGCACTGACTTCTGACTCCATTCATGCAGTAAAATAAGGCATTAACATCTGCTTTCAACTTTTTACTTTTTCACAATAATAGAAAGTAGCCATTTCTACAACAATCAGTAAAAATCTGATTGTTGATCTGTCTAATCAATAAAACCCAAAATAAGTTTTATTTTTTTCCACCTCAAGCACAAAGTCGAGAAGTGGTTTCCAAGTTGAAATAAAGGTATTTGTATGTGGTTTTTTTTTTCTTTAATCAAAGCAGTCAATTTAGTCATCTCTGCTAACTCCATCAGTTTTTCCAGCCATTTGTCCATTGTGGGGATCGAGGTAACCTTCCATTTCTGTCCGTAGAGTAGCTGCTGTCAACATATAACATCAGAGTTCTGTATTTTTCCCCCCAAGTCTTCTTCCATTAAATCCAAAAGAAATCTCTCTGGTTTTCTTTCTATATTAACTTTAAGAATTTTCTGTGTTAAGATATGAATCCTTCTCCAAATTTCTTTGCTTTATCACACATCCACCATGGATGATAAAAAATAATCCCTTCTTTACATTTACATTTCCAACATTCATTTGAAGTACCGCTATACATTCTGGACAATTTATCTGGAGTCAAATACTAATGATACATCATCTTATAGAAATTTTCTTTTAAATTATAGTTTAATGTAAATTAAACCTTTATTCCAGATTTTCCCCCCCTGTTCAAGTATTACATTATATCCGAATTTCCTTGCCCACCAAATCATACAATGCTTGTTCATTTTCCAGATGTTAATTCAGTATAGTTTATGCTTTATTTTGTGTATTTTTTAAAAGTTTAAAAACTTTTTTATTCAGACAGGAAGAATTTATAAGTGTTTGCTTATTTGCAGCAAGTAGGTGGTAGGTTGAGGTGCCTGGGTGAAGGAAAGCAGTTGGGTCTGTGCTAAAATCATGTGTTTTTTTTTAAAGGGAAGGTAGATGACTCAGCATAAGTCCAAGAACATGTGGGCAGATAGGGGAAAATGCTAGAAAGCACCTGTACTGCATTCTATGTCCTGGTTATAGAAAATGAAAAGAGTTGGGAAGGTATTTTTGTATTGCAGATGCTGCAGGACATGCTGCTGGAGAGAATGTGAAGCAGGGCCTGTCTAGTTCAGGGATTCTGGTCCTGAGAGGAGGAGGAATATCAGAGAAGAAACCCTGGAGAGGCTTATGAATATGTGGGAAGATCATGGAGTGAAGGAGGGAGAAAAGAAGCTGAAATAAAGCACAAACAGAAAGTGAGGAAAAGAGAGTTGAGAGGGAGAAAATTAAGCAGGACAGTTCCTATTGTATATCCTATGATATCATGTTACACTATATTACTATATTACTGTACATACTAGGTTCTGTAACTATATTGTCACTTTTATAGCACCTGAGCTGTGAACAGGGCAAGAAGTAATGGATGAAAAGTTATCAAGGAGAGAACCAACCTAGAACTAAGGATAAATTTACTGACAGTGACAACATTTAATCAGTGGAATGACTGACCTGCTTCCAGAAAGTGTGGATACTGCAACAATGGAGGCTTTTAAGAACAGATTGGACAACCATTTGTCTGAAGTGGTGTAAGGATTTCCTGCTTGAGCAGAAGAGTGTTTTTTTTTTTAGAAGACCTCCAAGTTCCTTTCCAACTCTGTTATACTATTATACTAATATATATTACTATTATCATTGTTGTTGTTGTTGTACACAAAAATGACAGTATACACAGCAGACAAGATAACCATGCTGGGTTTCGTATCACAAATCACTAGTCGATGTTAGACTTGGTGTGAGTGTATCGCAGAATTATGTGGATGCAGATCCGCCATTGGTTAATGTAAAGTGCCTTCTGCAGCTGAAATAGTGATTTTATCAGCACCAGTTCTTTTTCAGTGCTTGCCTAGGTCTTTAGGCACAGCACCAGTGTGCAAATTACCGCTGGAATCACCATGCACTGGTTTTATACCAGCAGTCTCTGCAGTTGAATTATCTAGTCTGATAGTCCTGGTGACTTTTTCAAGTAGTTTCTCATCGATTCTGTTGTCACCAGGTATGGCAAATGTTGATGCGTCCACACTTTTTTCTTCTTCACAATAGTGATATCAGGGTATTGTGTTTCCAAAAATTTCTCAGTCGTGTATTCGGAAGTCTCACAGTGAGTTTTGCATGCTCTTATTAATTATTCATACTCTCATTATCTCTTATTATCTCTTATTATTTTACTTAGTGATCTATTATCTTTCTATTATTGATTACTATTACTATTATTATTATTATTATTATTATTATTATTATTATTATTATTATTATTATTATTATTATTATTACTGTTCTTGTCAGATTATTTTATTTGTTAAACAGTTTGCCAAAGATTTAGACTGTATCTATAGTTTGCTTGCCAGGAAAGATTTTCTCTGGAAAGAGTTTGTATCAGACTGACATGAGAATCTGAGAATGAATATGAAGAAATAAATCTTTTTTGCAAATGGTGCTATAAGAAGTAACGTAAAGTAAACCCAAAAACAGATTGCAGTTGCAGTCTGGAATGTTTCTAGTGTATTTATCCCTGCCCCAAAATAACCTGCCATGTATTTGAAGCAAATGCAAAATGTGTGGCATTCCTTGAATAGTCAGTTAAGGATTGGAGCAGCAAATGGCTACAGAATCCATGGGAGTTGGGTGGACAAAACATTTAAATAAATCAATTTTCATTGATTCAAAAAGGGTTTAAAAATATTTCAAGAAAGGAGGCTCAACCACTGAGATTGACAGGAAAAGAAAACAAACAAACTGAGGAGCAAGCCCAATGGGTGAGGGAAACAGACAGGATGTTCTGTTGAAGCCCTCAAAAAAGTTGAAGAATCCAGAGTGAGAGAAGGAGACATAGCAGGACAGGAGTATCTGTGATGGGTTCTTTAAGGCAGAGAAAAAGAATCTGTGCCAATAAGAACAGCCATAAGAGTTGGTGGCTTGTTGTGAGGAATTGAAACAAAAATATAAATTGTACTGAAAAAAGTTCCAATTACAGTAGTATCACCCAAACATTTGAAAATTTCAGGATGTAGATTAAAACTCAAAGTATTAGTATTAGTCTTGTTTTAACTTTCCATTCCATGGAAGAGGACCAAAAAGAGGATGAAGAATATTTCAAGCCAGTGATTGGCTAGGATGGAAAAGATTTGGTTGTGTGGAACCATGGTATGAATTATTTATTTATTATATTCATATGCCCTCTCCCCATCTCACTGATACTATAGCCCACTCTCTGAATTAAATGGTGGATGTCTGGCACATGGTGGGTTGCATTTAACAAGGGCTGAAATCAGTAAAAGAACTGCACATTACATTAGGAGGATTTTAGGCTGAATTCTATGAAAAGGAAACAAACTCATCAATTCAGATAAAGACTTATGTATTGTAGAAAGTGGTGCTGTTTAAATTGTCTTCTTAAAACACTCAGTAAAGCCAGAAAGAACAAAGGCACAAAATGATTTTCATTTGCTAGACACTTAAGCACAGAGTATGCGAAATAAACAAGATGAGGTTGAGCTCTAGAACAGAAAGGCAAATATTATTTAACTGGTATAATGGAGATATGATAGAATGACTGCAACAACTAGAATTCAAAAATTAAGAGATGCCATTTGTTCAAAAGAAACAAAAGCAGTAGAAAAGTTGCATTGTGTATTAAAAATGTCTTACTCCTGCTAAGAAATATAGATGAATGAACATGGCAAAACTGTCAAGAGCCTCTGTGTTAAATAGGTGGAGGAGATAAAAGAGCTGTGCTACTGTTGGTATCTACTGTTCCTGTCTTATCCAGCATATGACATGAATGATGACTTCCAAACACAAACTTTCCAGAGGCATGAGGTTATAGTGATGGGTGATCTTAATTAACTGCAGAGGACAAATACTTCTGATTTTGGAGAAGTCCACGGCAGTGAGAAAACAATAGAAAGAAATTCCAAGTGGCTCTGCATTAATTGTGTGGAATAGAAGAGATAGAACAATGCTGCCAAGTTTTCAGGATTCTGTATTACAATCTATACAGTATAGTAAAATGGAGTTCCAGTATTACTCATGAATTCAAGTTTCCTGACCTGGCCTTTCTTAAAGGACTGACCATTACCTTAGGCTGTTTTTTTTTNCCTTAGGCTGTTTTTTTTTTTAAAATAAACCCTCACAGGCATGATCATTCCAGAAAACATCTGGTTTTCCTTGCTGACAAAGGCACAAGAGAATCAGGAAATCTGGACTGGTCATTAATTAATAAGGACCACTTTGTTGAAGAAAGGAAAATAGAGTGAGTCAGTTTGGGCTAGCAGTGTAGGTGCTATGTTGGAAATAGTGAGACCATAAGTTCTAGTCTTCCTTTAGGCAGGGAAATCGGCAAGGTGGCTTTGGTCCATCTACCTCACAAGATGCCAGTCTTTCAAAGTCAATGAACAAATACAAGACCTACTGGAACTCTAATTTATGCTGTGTGTATAATAACAAAATCTTGAAAACTTGCAGAATTTTGTTTTGTTTCCTCTTACATCAAATAGAATAAAGGCAGGGTTATTTCAAGTCTCTTTCTCACACTTCTTCCTTTTTCAGGGCTGTCATTTACCATCTCTTTTATCTGTGAACCATTTTGGCATACTTTTGCCAACTTTATTTCTGCTAACACAAGTGTTATTGTTCTGAGGAAACTATAAGAAAGAAACATTATGTGCAAGCTAAATGTGTATATAAACTAAAGGTGGGATATAAATCAAAATATATAAATGTATAAATAAATAGCAGAAATAGCATTGGCAGAAGTTGAACGTCTAATGCTGAGTTTTATTTTAAAGGAGAGTATTTATTTATATATTTAACTTTTTTCCCGATCAAACAGTTATGGACATATTTGTGGCTTAAAAAAAACCTGATGATAATAAATTGGGAAAATAATAATTAGGAAACTAATGGGAAAAGAGTTGTGAAAAGCATTAGAAAGTACTGAAACTGCAAAAAAAATTAAATGACAGAAACAATATATAATAGAAATCAGTAAGTTTACACAAAATGCTTATTAAAGTGGCAAATGATTGGAAGAGAACAAATATGGTTCCTAACCAGGGGTGGGATTCAAATTTTTTAACAATCAGTTGTGTAAGTGTGGCTCAGTTGGTGGGTGTGGCTTGGTGGTCATGTGACTGGATGGACATGGCTTGGTGGTCATGTTATTGGCCAACTCAATATCACTCACATTGAGGCATGCATCTCTTCGCCTGGCCTCTCATGACTGTGGGAATGCTGCAACAGTCGTAAGTGTGAAAAATGGTCATAAGTCACTTTTCTCAGTGCCATTGTAACTTTGAATGGTCACTCCATACAAGCAAAGTACCAGCAAAGGAAGGAAAAAAAAACTCCAGAGACGTTCCTGAGACAGGAAGTCTAGTCCTGCCAAGAATGTAATAAGGGTTAATGGAGAGACAGTTTCTGTAAGCAATACCAGAATGTTTCCTTCCTGCCCTCCTTACAGGATTAGGCCAGTAATTTCTTCTAACAACCGGAGCGGTTCTCCGAACTGCTTAGAATGTTAACAACCGGTTCTAGCAAATAGGTGCAAACTGATAGAAACCCACCCCTGTTCCTAACTTCGGAGAAGATAGTTGCTGATATACAGGAAGATTATAAACCAGATCATAAGCACGTTCATCTGCTCACTTTGAAAATAATTTGGTAATTACCAAAGTATGGATTTTTTAAAAAATAAATCTTTGCCAAGCTAATCTTACTTTTTTAAAAAAAAAATCAAGTTCCTTAATAGATTGTAAGAATGCTGTAGACATAATATATCTTTTCAGCAAAATATTTGACAAAACATCCACATACAACATACTGATTAGCAACCTAGTAAAGAATGTATTAAATGGTACAACAATTAAGTGGATTCGTAATTGCTCATAAATCACTCATCAAAATTGAAAAGAGGTATCAAGTAGAATGCTGTAAGAATCAATCCTCTTCACTCTTCAATATTTTTATTAATTATTTGGATAAAGTGGTGGAGACAGGTATCTACAGGAAGTCAAGGGGTCAAATTATTAAAAGGGAATGATAATGCAACTTAGGTATTGCATCAATTGTTGCAACATAACATGCATGTCATTTTTTATATTATTGCAGTTTACTACAAATGTTGCTATGTGGAGGGAATGCTTATCCCATTAGCAGATGTCACAGAATTGGGTGGGATAGTTAGTACTCTACAGTTCAAAGAACAGTGAGGCTAATCAGAGATTAGAAATCAAGTCCTCTGTAGAAATATTGAAGGAAATCTTTATGTTTAGTCTTGGGTAGAGATAGCTGAGAGGGAATATGATAACATTCTTCAAGTTCCTGAAAGAATGCCATACTCCAGGAGGCCACGACCTCTGGCATTCCAGGCTGTAGAACATGGAACAATAGATTAAAATTACAGAAAGTCAGATTCATCTGGATGACAGAAGGAAACTTCCTAACAATAAAAAATGTTCAATGTAGAACCAGATAACCAGACAAAGAGTAGGCTGACCCTTCATTGTGTTATAAGAACGAAAACGTTGGGAGCCGAAACAAGAAAATGTCCTAGAGAAAAATACATCAAGGAACAAGCAAGATGAAGAGCCATAAGAAAGTTAACTGCCATGCCGGAAGTCACATTTGACCCAAGAACCTATTAGATCAACCACTGGACAGTTGAGGTGACACATGATAGAATACTGATGGAATGTGGTTGAAAAAGGAATAAAAGAAAGGGCTACACAGATTCCTACTCTGACATAAAACTGTTATCCACAAAGTGCTCCTTTCTTCCCAAATCTCTATCCATCAGCCAGCCAGGGTATAGCACAGCATACATGCATACCAGTGTGCGCATGCATGTGTATGCTCTTGTAACACTTAAGCAATTGTGATTAATAAAGCCTTTGTAGGGTAACAAAAATCCTCTGTTTTGTGTTCCCCTGGAGCATTTTGTTATTCCATAAGATCCCAATACTCAACTCTGCAACAACTGAACGTGTTCAAATAGAGGCAAGATAGTACAGTATTTGTATGGACATTTTAATCTGGGTTTTTGCACTCAGCAGAGCAGAGCAGAATAATAGAACTGGAAGGGACCTTGGAGGTCTTATAGTCCAACCCCTTGTTCAAGCAGGAGACCCTATGTCATTTCAGACAAATGATTGGAGAAACTCAGATTCAAATCCACCCTTAATCATAGCCGTCTACTGGATGAAGATGTCCTTCTCCTCTCTCAGTTCAACCTACTTTACAATGGTATTGTAAGAAAGAGACTGAAGGAGTGGGTGTAGTGTACATTATCTTAATTCTTAGAGGAAAGGCAGGTAATTCTAGAAGTGGTATCTTACATTCTTTGGCATCTATGTGGCCCAGAGTAATCAAAGCAGAAATTATCACCACATCTTACTTCAGATTTGAACAAGGAAGAAACAGAACCATCATTCAATCATTATAGAACTAGGAAATAGAACCATCACTCCCAAAACCTTGCCATAAATCATGAGGCATCTAGGATTAGCACAATAGGAAGCATTCGTTCACTCCAGCTGTTGGATTGACAGGGCACTCCATTTACTTCCTGAATAAATTTGATGCCAGGTCCATCATAGATACAAGGAAGTGGTTTCGCAGAGAAACAATACAGATGTGTTGTATGTCATAAATAACTATTGGATTTGAAGCAAGCTAGTCTGTTAGGGTTGGGAGTTACCTATTAGGGATTTTCTTTAAAGGGATGACTATTTTCACCTATGTTTTTAATGATTCTATTGTAACCCCTCACAATTGTCATCAGTTGATTCAGTGTCTGAATAGTATATTTCTTTTCCTTGTATAGATTTATGTAACCTGAAGAAAGAACCCCAAAATTAATAAAACCTATTCCAGAACATCATACAGAACAGAGGCCAGCCATAATCCCCTTCTTGATGACTTATTTCATCTAGTTCTTATGTTAGAAGCATAATTGTTTGCCCATATGCTCCCTCTGATATATTCATCATTCTTTTTTGTGTTTGTACAACTTTTCATTTTGCATTGTAATGCCTTCTGCAATTTCTTGAACAACAAATATTTATTTGTGCACATTGATGTTCCTGGAGCTACTATATAAAAACCCTGCAAATAAAAAGATGAAGGCATGAAGGTCATGGCTATCCTGTAAAGTCCAAACAGCTAGAGATTGTGAAGAGCAAAAACTCTGCCGACACTTCGCCCAGGTGCTTGTCGTAAAAGTACAATACATGCAGTGAATAAAAAAAACAATTCCTGAACAGACGTATATGCTTTCATTGGGACTAACAGTTGCAAAAAGAACAAATTGTGCCAATTAATAAAAACTGACAATTATGCTGTTATATGTACTCTTGATTAGAGAAAATAGATTCAGCAGTCCTTTCCTCTCTCTACTTTTCTTTTTCCTGTTAAAGTTGTAGAGGAAATACACAGATTTTCATCAAAAGCTGCATGGGAGGAACGTGCCAAGTTTTAATACCACAGCTATAATAGATAAAGATGAACTTCAGCCATTTGACCTGTAGATCATCTGAATACCGACTAGAGTGCCTTGTATTATAATTAGCATTATAGCTAATTGAGCTTTGAAAGTTTTTTAAAAAAATTCATTCTTTATCTCCCTTTGCTTAATGTCATCTGATTATGTCCTTATTACCCGCCTTGGAATGCACCAACTAGCAGCACTTGAAGAAGAGGGAGTGGAGCTGATTTGATTTTGATCCTCTCTCCTTTCTTTCTGAAGAAATGCATCTGCATAATGAGCCCTTTCACTCTGAGTTAATCGTGTGACCCTGAGTTGAGCTGCATGAAAGCCTTGATGGCCATAATGACACACTCCATTATGCTATGGCCCAGTACTTGCAGAAGCCACTTTCTTTCCAAATGTCAGGATTAACAGGCACGGAGGGGGCAGGGTGGGGGGAGTTGCACAAATCAGAAATAATATTAGTGAGTTTAAAGGATTAGGAAAAGGTTAACATACTCTTCATGGTTGGGGGCCTTTTTTCTAAAGGTGGCATTAGTTGGTTCATCAGTAACAATCCAACAAAGTGGTCCTGGAATTTGTAGAAATTATTGGGTTATTGAGTACAGTATACAGAAATTAAATAGATCTAAGGGTTAGGGCATCAGGCAAAAAAACATGTCTGTGAATGCCAGACATGCTCTTTCAATCCACAACATCAAGCTCGAACAACCAGCCTATACATCAATGCCTGTCACAAACAATGGATCAACACTCATTTGATTTAAAAACAACAACAACTTGATCTTGAACTTGTGATAAAATGCTAGGAAGAAAAAATATGGAAATTAAAGAATTTCAGAAAAACCTAATTATCGGAGATCAATGGATCGATTATACATCATCAAAGCAATATCTTAGTGATTATTGTATACCGAGCAGGCCTTCTCTAAGATTATTTGTCCCTAGGATAATTTGGCTTTTTAAGTCTTCCAGTGGTGCAGTCACTGACTCTGTAAAAAAGTCCATTCACCTTGTTCCCAGTTATCCTCTTTCCATCCACCGTTCTCACCATTATGGGTTTTTTTTTAAGGTAGTTGTATATTCAAATAAAGTATCCAACATATGGCTGTTTGTTCATTTGTGCCTCAAGTATAAAATCTGGATTGATTTGTTCTATACTGTTTTCTTGGCTATCCCTGGCATTCTCCTGCACTAAAAATTTACAATTTCACTATGCTTTCTAATCTTGCTTTTTCAGATTCGAACTTTTGCTTCCCTAGAGTCTTACAGGAAAATCATTATCTACACAATTTGTTGTAGGTATTGATATCATCATGGTGTATGAACATCTTTTCCAAGGTCTTCATTTTTATCCTATCATATGTACTAATCTATGGCACATTTCTTGAAATTATCAGTGAGAGACAATCAAAAAAGTAAGAAGAATGAAACTATTTCAAAGGAAAAGATGAATGATACACTTTTACTACTGTACCAAATTGTGGGCAGGGAAAAACTTTAGACAAGAGGAGAAATATATGTTTGTATGAGGCTTCATAAAGAAGAAGAGAGAAACCAAAGTCAAAAGAAATAATTATTCACATTAGATGTATTTGGGGGATGCATACTTAGGCACCCACAGAAAATTATAAACCAGGAAAGAATTAATCAAAAATGTATTTCTTCCGATTCTGAATAGTTTCTAATCTGACCCAATAAATGATTGATGGTTATGAGAGTAAAGGCAGTAATTTTTCAGACACTTTTAATGGTTTATGAAATGTAAAAATGATGAGCTGATGTCCAGGAAGACCTCTAGATTTCAAACCAAGCTTGAAGAGGAAAAGAGAAAAAAGAAGAGGAAACGGGGGAAGCAGAAGCAGAAGAGAAGCTTTACACTATTTCTTTCATGAGTTGATAGAGACAGTATCCTGGAACCCCAGTGTACGATTTATGCTTTTAAGGCATTACTCGGTCACAGTGAACTGTAACTGGAGCTAGAAAAGCACTTGAGTCATGAATGAAAAGAGACTATAGGCTTTCCTCCCTTACTCCTAACTAAGACACAAGCAAGCATTAGCAAGCTGGTTTTTTTTTAAATGTTGATACTGTTTTGAAGATCTTGCCTTCATCAGGATGTTGCTTTTATTATACCCTCCAAGTTATCCACATCACAAGCAGCCATTCATCATCTTTAGCTGTTGTAGTTTTAATGCAATGTTTTTGCTCTTATCTTTCTTTGTTGTGGATATAAGCTGGCATGACTCATTGACCATCCTGTTTCCAACATAGCCAGGTCATTCTCAGGGACTGTGTTTGGCTCAGCTTCTATTGGCACTTCAGGCTGGTGGAAATCAACTCTCCCCTCTGTTTCTGGGCAGGAACGTTCTGGTTTGCACAGCAGGATGATTAGTTTTTCAAACAGACTTTTCTTCTGTGTTGTCCTGGTCTCCAAATCAATCCGATGCTGAGATCTAGAACAGCTTGAAAAACAGCTGGCCAGCAGTGGCAGCATCTCCTACTGCTTCATGCTGCCAACATTCACTCTCTTATTAGCTGTTATTTGGGCTGGTTTTGAACATGGCCTTTACTGCTGTTCTAGGATAACACGAAGCCTATAATCAAAAGGGGCTCAACTATTAGCTAAAATCAGCGGATGATTGGGGCCCCTTTGAATGTCACCAGGCAAAACACTTGCATAAAATAGTATCCTTCCTAGTCTGTGTTAAGGAGGCTTATAAAATGGATGTTTTACGACTGTTTGATACATTTGGTGGGATGGAAGGAAAACAAAGCCAGGGAAATCTATGAATGCCAGATCATAATTTGCCATGTACCCTGAAATAAGGGTAGCACCACCTGATAGTATCATGCCTATGGGTAAAATAGTGATTGCAGCCCTGCCAACTCTCACGGTTCTGCCGTGAGTCTCACGATTTTTTGTCATTTCTCACGGTCTCATGACAAGGCTCCTCAATCTCACGCCAAATTTAAAACGCTTTTTTTTTTCCAAATTTGGGGGTCAACTTATATGCGAGTATATACGGTAATCGTTTTTCTTCGTGTCTGTCCGTCATTTTGAAAGGGGAGTAGGCCCTGGGAACGAGGCTAGTTTCCCAGTAGTCTTTGTAAGTTTAGCGCGGGAAAGCGATCGCAATCGTATAAACATGGCGAAAAGAGGTGGTGATTTTTCAATAGAAGAAAGAAAGCTGCATCTTCTTACAACAGGGAACACAAATAAAACATTTAAATAAACTGTTAATGACTTTCCTCGATGGAAAAGGGGTTTGTTTAATCTTGATCGGGAAAAAAATAGAATCTCACTATTTTTTATAGAATCTCCAGATTTTTTTTCATGGGTCTCCAGATTTTCCTTTATCAGGGGTTGGCAGGTCTGTGATTGCTAAATGGGGAAAGCATTTTTTATGTTGGTAGAGTGATGTCCTGCTGAAAGATTGGTGAATAGCATTACATGTCATGCCAAAATGCCCTATGTTAGAAAGAAACAAAAATAAGTGAAGAAGGAAAGCTCAGATAAGCAATACTGAAAGTACCAGCTTTTGGTTATAAAAAGTTGAGTTTCAATAGGGTAAGATGTACGGAGAAAGTTATTATGGAGGCATAAGAGGCTAGGAAGGTCAAGAAAATGAAATTTCATATTTGCTTGAAATAGCCAAACAACTCTTTAATAACTGTTCTTTTATATTAGCTAAAGAATTAGCTAAAGGGTTTTGCAATATGTCCAGTAAATATTGTTCATTCTATGGCAAGGAGAATCTGTTTTAGTTACTGGATAGTGTACAGTGGCTTCTGACTTCCCAAAGCTATGCTTCAAGAGCTATGCATCAAGCTAAAGCAAGTAGACAGGGTTAGTGGAATGAAATATGAACCTTATTTGGAAATGTTGCTTCAAATAAAGAGAAAGTGAAAAGGCAAATTATGAGGGAGAAAAAAAATAAAGCTGCAAACACTTCCCCCTTTCCCCTATCTCTTGCTGCCCCCCCTTACAGACTCTTTCCCCCATTCCCCTCTGCAATCCCTCCTCCCTCCCACTTGCATCCATAAACTGGACCAACCCCAGAGCACTGTATAACCCAAACATGAATCTGTTTCCACTTCCAAGACAGCCTTTTGATGCGATTACCGGTATAAGAGAAACAATGAAAAAGTCCTCACTTAGGAAGCAGAAGGTGGGAAACCGCACAGATATGCCATTTCTAATCCGGTGCTTGATTATCTCAGCATCCCATCCTGTTAGCAATGGAATCCTTACCTAGGCTGTCTTGTTACAAAAATGCAGCTTTATTTTACAGTCATATTTATATATGTACATATACAAATATATGTACATATATTTCTTTTTCTGGAGTACTTAACTCACTTGCTCAAAATATGATCATGAATCTGCTCTTTTAGCTTTCCCACCATTGAACTCTGAAGTGTATAAAAAAACCCCTCTGTTTTTCTATTCTTCGGCATCCTTCTTGGGAAAATCAAGCACCCAATGACATTGAATAAAGTTTGGGCTTTCTCCTAGATGTGTGTAGAAGCACAGGAAAAAGAGACTCCAGACCAGCGTAACTTCAGCTCTTTATTAAAGGTATAGATCTATGCTGGACCTGCGAGCAGCGGCACCCTTCTTATAGAGCTTGCCAGAGGCTCGCATCCAATGACAGCTTTCTGAATCTCCCGTGATAGGCGCGGCCAATAACGGTTGATTCTTTACTTACCAATCACTGTCGTTCTTTTGTCCAATCACAGCATGGTACATGTTAACCAATCAGGTGAGGGTATTCCAAGAATGCTAATATGGAACACCCCTCCCCTCTTGGTTTGGTCCATCC
>BHFT01053890.1:0-25787 GCA_004320025.1 Laticauda laticaudata
TTCACCTTTTAAGTTGCATTACTGAAATAAATGAACTTTTGCACAATATTCTAATTTTTCGAGTTTCACCTGTATATTAGATTATGATTTTGTTTTGGATAGTTTGCTTTATAATACATTTCTGTCATTTATTTCAGTGTTGTCTAATGATGAGGAAGAGAAAAATTGTAGCAAGACCCTCCCATTACAGAAAGAGCAACTTGTTGCTATCTGGATTAGCTGAACTGGGTTTAGGTCTTTCAGCTGTGGTCTCCACCTGCACCACCAAACATATCTGCTTTGGGGGAGGGAGAATAGTACTTCTCTGCAACACTGGTTCTGATAGAGGGCCTTGTTGCATAAAGAGCAGATCTACCATAATTCGGACCAATGCTAGCCTATTTTGTTCCACCTAGGCTTATTTGTACATTTCCCCATAAAGAGAAATCCGTAGAACTCAGCTATCCTTGTCTAGAGGATATCTAGAGAAAGCAAACTAGAGAAAGCATATCTTGAGAAAGCAAACATGATTGATATCTGTGTACCATCTTAGATGAGAGCAAGAGACAAGTTTAAAGGTAAGTATCAAGTTATAGTTTAGATTAGAAGGAGGAATAATTGAGAAGGTGACCAAATCTGATAAGATCAGAAAGCCCAAAGGAGAACGTTTGTGGTTTCAATTGATCGATGTTTGCCGTTTTTGATCCACGGAGATGTCATGTCTCAGCACCATTATCAGATCAGTGTTTGTGTGTATGTGTGTGTGTGTGAAAGGGAGAGGGGCGGGAGGGAGAGAGAGAGAACGAGAGAGAGATTGCAATGGCTACAGTCAAATGAGGAGCAAGATGCCATTACCTTGGTGATTCAGGAGGGATGATTAGCTTTATGTATTATAACTTCCATCTGGAAAAATGTACACATTGGTAAATATGGAAATAGATTTTAAATTCAGAATTAAGTGCAAAATTAAGACTTCCTGGTTAATTAAAGTAGAATGTTTCCAAAATAAACATCCAATCCAATAGATGTGACCATAAGCCATAAGCCATGCAGAGTCACCTTGGGGCAAGATGGGCAGCAAACAAGTTTAATCAATAAAATAAAATTGATGTGCACTCTACATAACTCTTCAATGTTGCCACTGAACCTCGGCAATATGCTCGTGTCACCAAAGTCCTTCAAGGAATCCCAAAAAACCAGAAAGTCCAGTTGCCTTTTGAAATAAAGCACTTTTGGGACCACCATGACCTAGATCAGTGGTCCCCAGCCTTTTTTGTACCAAGGACTGGTTTCACAATTATTCATTCTTCCACGGACCAGTACCTGAGTAATGTGAGACTCCACCACTATCGGGACAGCTCTTCATTTGAAGCTGCCCCCCCTTCGACGAAACTAAGGCACGAGGATTCCTTCAGCACCCAAATGCCGCTTTCCAACCGAAAACCCAGAAGCACCATCGAAACAAGATGGCGGTGCCCAAGCTTTGCAGCCCGGTACAAAATGACCCATGGACCGGTACCGGTCCAGGGACTGGTGGTTGGGGACCCCTGACCTAGATGACTGAGAATCTCCACAGACATTCCTCAAGGAAGAACAAATTTAGTGATCAGCACAATCATTGTTATCACCACCTTTTGACTTCTTCAGACTTGTTTTGTACATTTATGCATAACAGTTCATCTGATCATACTGTTTAATAAACTGCTGCATTGTCACTTATGCAACCTTATTTCTCCCTCTTGAGGCTGCTGGATCTTCTGGATTTCTTTCCTTTATCTTTCATTCTTTGCCTCTGAGTGAGTGCATCTTCTCAAATTTCCATGCATAACATAAAATGCTACATTTCTATTTAGATAAGGAAATAGCTCTGAAATGATGATTCAGTGGGGCATGAGTTATCTAAAAAAACCAAAAGTTAAAAAAAAAATTAAATAAAATCAGGGTGGTGCGGGTGGGACCATCTTGATTTCCCTAGTTCTATGTCATCAAATATCCGAGAATAAGAACAAATTTGAATGGGAAACTGTAGTTGTCTTTGGGTGGATTTCCCACATATGTTTGGCATAAAGATCTTCTACTGCCGAAATGACAGAAAAATAAAGATTTGCCAAATTCTGTAGATCTGATTATTTTTAGAAACACAGCCAGGGAGCTTTAACATTCATTTCAAAGCAAACCCTCTGCTCCCCTCCTATTTTCCTCCATAGTAGAAGAGGAAGTCAATTATTCAGTGGCGCATAGCACAGTGTGCCACATTTTGCTGTCATTGTGGGTAATTTGTCCCTTAGGGTGTTAGCATTCATACATAATTGCAGATTGTCTCTCTCCCTAATATTTTATTCTTTCTTCCTCTGTTCAAACAACATAACAATAATTGCATTCAAGGATTTTAGCAAATTATTCTGTTATCTCAATTTACATTTTATTCACAAATATAAGGCAGACAAAGGGAAAACACATTTGCTTTTTTTCATAAATGTTTACCTACTTGCTATCACATTGAACCTAAGATACTAAAATGCCCTCATGTTAAACTTGCTTGTTGTTTAATACAAATAGAGAATTAAAAAAGCACAATAGTTTGAGTGTTTTAACAGACTAGAATTGCATAATAGAGGCAAGCGATATAATGCCTACTTAGAGAATCTGTGTGTTCATATTCCTTTGTTTATTAAAAGAATAAGATATACAGGTGGTCTTCGACTTACAATAGTTCATTTAATGACCATTTAAAATTACAACAGCATTGAAAAAAATGACATATCCATTCTTCACACTTATGACCATTGCACTATTCCCATGGTCACATGACCAAAACTCAGGTGCTTGGCAAATAGTTCATATTTATGACAGTTGCAGTTTCCTGGAGTCATGTGATTATCTTTTCCAAACTTCTGACAAGCAAGATCAATGGGAAAGCCACATTTACTTAACAACCGTGTTACTAACAACAACTGCAGTGGTTAACTTAACAATTGTGGAAGAAAAGTTGTAACATATGGCAAAACAATCCTTAACAAATGTCTCACTTAGTAACAGAAATTTTGTGCTCACTTGTGGTCATAAGTCGAGGACTAACTGTATTCAAAAAGTATTAAAAAATAGAAGCAGGAAGCAAAGCAGCAGCAACAACAGTAAAATTCTGGAAAACCTTGTCTTGGAAATGCTTGCTGAAAGAAATATATCTTTATTAGGTGAAAGCCATCAGGGGAAGTATGTTTCTGTGGAAATACATTTCTTCATTTTGTGTTTTCTAAAGCTGGACAAATGCAGCCAAGAAAATTGTAACTCTGGAAGAGAGTCTCACAGAATGCAATGGAACTTCTTTCTGAGAAAAAATATCCAGGATTAACACATTCAGAAGCTAAAAATATACACCCTTGGAGCTCAATGCAGGAATATGTTGGTTACAACTAATTGATGACAACAAGATCAAGTCAAATCAGCTGGTTTCAATAAAAATCTTGAAAAGTACATTTACATGTCTTAATCCTTTTCCAAGGTTGTCTATTAAAAGTACTTTACAATATTGTTACCTGAAATTAAAGAGGAAAATAATAATTGAAGGCAGGTTTAATGCCTTCAGAAAAAGATGTAGTTGATGCACCAGTCAAAGCTTATTTGTGGTAGGTGCTTTCACTTGATCATTCCAGAGCTGAGCTAAGATGGGAGCTTAATTCTAGCCTCCTTTTGAAATGTCAAACCATGAGGAGAATATGGTAGATAGGATGATATGTGGGAAAAGCTCACCAGAGACCTATCTTAGGTAGAGAAAAATAAAAAATAAACAAAATAAACAAACATGAAGGAACCCAATGGCCAGTTTTGGACATAAGCATAGTATCTAACTTGTGAACAATTGGATGTGCACATAATAAGTGTGTATGAATGACAGAGATAATAAAAATATTATTGCTATTTATATCCTGTTTTTCTATCTACAGAGTGGAAATGAAATCACCAGGACAACAAAAGGTCTTACTTCTATAATTTTGGGGATAAAATTCATGTATAAACAGTAATGAGCAGATTTTCTCTTTATTTAACACTGAGGCAATTAAAGGTGCGATGATATATGACTATGTGTCAGATTGAGCACCATGGTAGCATCAATGCATAAAACTGGACATTGCATTAAAACTATCGCTATGGTCAAAACCCCTTATGTACAAAAGTAGCCTCTGGTAGAACACTTTCAAGTGGGACATAAAAGAACCACATTATAAATCAAAGTGAAGCTGGTGGCAGGTGGTCATGATAGAGTTATTCCAAACTGAATTAGGAAGAGGGGAAAGACAGCTATGGAAGAAAGCCTAAACTGTGGCATATTTCCATGATAATTTCCTTCAAAGAACTATGTAGTTTTCAGTTGCAAAATCTAAGTTTTGTATTAGGCTTGCTATTACTCAAGAAAACAATAGTTTTCTTTCTTGTTCTACCTTCACAGATTTGAAATAAATGCTGTGAAATTCCAACTTCTTTGTATATTATTATACTCTTTCTATTGAAGAACATTATATAGACTGAATGTCTATGGAGATTCTCAGTCATCCAGGTCAAGGTTGTCCCAGAGGTGCTTTATCAAAAGTCAGCTAGACTTTGTTTTTCCTTGAATTCATTTCAGTTCTCATCCAAAAAACAAAGAAAACAAAAACGTATACCAGTCTTTGGGACATTAGACAGGCTGGTATATCCTGGTACTTATTTCTCTAGTTTATAAAGCAAATGAGATCACATCATCCCAAATCTTATCTTTTTTTTTTCAAATAAAATGATGGGAACCTTTAAGAAACTTAACACTTCCTCAATATTTATACTTCTTTGGTCTGATGTTTGTGGCCCTGTTCTCATTAATAGGGAACTGACATCAAGAATCCTTATCATCATCATCATCATCATCATCATCATCATCAACATCATCATCATCATCCTGCAGCTGGATTGATCTCAATAAAGCAGCAACCAGTCTTCCCAGAGGCATCTTTGAACAGAATCCAATGATAATTTAAAATCATCTGGTATTTCTGTGACCTTTTAGAAGGCGCAACAGCTAATTTATTCAACACTTGTCCTATTGTATTTAAAAGGGGAGAAAATGTTAACCAAAAGGCAGGTGTCTCGATCTGAGTGGCATATAGCATTTCAAAATATAGGGAGCCAATGGTAACTCCAGCTACTGTATTTGCATGAGGAGGCTTTACCTCTTTTTGCTATCATCCTTATCACAGTATCAATGTCAGCTCAATTTTCCAAGCAGCAGTAATTCAAACTTTGACTGGCTGCCGATTACAGTAGTGTCATGGAGAGCAATGGACAAGTAATTACTGTGCATTACTTGGTATCAAATAGCATATATACCTTCCATCATACTGGAATGTGAGGGGCTTGTACACAAAGCTGTCATTCAAAATTACTTTCTGAGACATTGAGGGAAAATTGCTGTTCTTATTCTCAAGAGACCAGCTCACATAGCCACAGCAAACATCTCAGCACTGCTGTCAAGAGGAATTTATTTTAAACCAGAAAAGATGAGTTGCACTGCACAGAAGAATTGTGTTTCAGAAGGTGGCCAGTTATGTTCACAATGATCAAGAATGAAAGCAACTTCAGTCCAATAATTTAGATAACTCCTTCCTGACTTCAAGGATGTGATACTTCATCAACCCAAGCAAGAAATACTGCACTTTTGCTTATTACCATTGATGAAGAACTGCTACTTTGCCTAAATAGATAGTGGCATAAATTTGAAATTTTATTTTCAAAACTGAAAAAGACTCAATTAATAAAGATGTGTGCTTTTCTCATTGGGTGGGCACTAACAGTTCACAGCACAGAAATGTGATATTAGCTCCAGAGATAGAAGAGAGAGATCTCAGAAGGGCAGGCAATTTGTTCTATATCCAGGCCAAACAGAATACAGTGGGATTGAAGTGTTCATTTCCTCTTCTTGGGAAACTGAGTCCAAGAATCGAGAAGGAATCAGCGATAGGATAATTAGGTTTATGTGGTCAAAGTGCTACAGAAGAATCTTCGGTAATAAGGGAAATTAAATGGTATCCAGCCTGTTAATTCTTTTCATTATAGCATAATTCTTACTAAATACTTGTTTTTCTGCTCTGTTCCCTCAGTGAAAAATATAGGATTATATCCTACTGGCATCAGGTATATTAAAAAAAAAAATCCTCTAATTACACTACTGTTTTTCTGTGGCCTTCAAAGTGTGGAATTTTGTGAGAGATGCCAAGCTGAAAGGGCACATTTTGCTTGTTTGGAATCTATGCTGAATATACCAGAGGTTTCCTTAACCACAGCTTTGAAGCTCCTCCATCACCGAATAGAGCAATCTATCCTTGGCTTACTCCACACCACAGTGACGTTTGAATTAAGATATGTTTCTGTTGGCTCTATAATTATGTGCTTTTTATGTATAGAGCAAGTCAGAACCAGGTCAATGCAAATTAAAAGGATTATGTTACAAAACACAGTCTGTTTTAGGAACGTTATGAGAAGGAAACATTTTTATTAATGTTGATTCGTGGTCTTTTTTCCTTTCCAGAGTTAAATTATGGTCACAAAATATAAAAGTGGAAAGAGGTTCAGATGCCAGAGCTTTTATTACATTTCCTCACAAAGCAATTTAATAGAAAATCTGCAAATCTTCTAAAAAATTAAAAGCTCATAGAATAAAAATATTTTTGAATGAATTGTAATCATTAAAAAAAAGCTTCTCCAGATATGCATATACAGGAAGGCACACTGACATTTAAGTAAACTATGGAAAAATGAATCTTTTACTACTATGGATGCTTAGGAGAAAAGCTGTCTTACTCTGTCCTACTCTGAAAAAAAAAACCAACCCAGTAGTCTGGAAGCATCTTTTCTAGCTAACACATGTTTTTAAAAGGCATAAGTTTTTATAAGCTATTGCTTATTTCATTAGATGCCTAAAGTGGCTTTATTTGCAAATATGTTCTGGCTCATGAATATACTTTTGTTACTCATTTTGCAAAATTTAGTGCAATTCCCCACCTTGTCCAAAGGTGGTTTTTTTGTTTTTTGTTTTTTGCATGAAAGGACAAATGATAGTGGACTTTGCCTTTAACTAATATATGTGATTTTATTTTTGAATGAAACTCCTTAACTTTTGTCCCAGAAAAATCTGTCACGTTTCTTTTATACCTGTATATGTATATGTCCAGGGGTCAGCTTCAAAAATTTTAGCAAAGGGTTCTCTGTCCGGTTGCTGGGTGGGTGTGGGCATGGTGGGCATGGACTGGTTGGCCTTCTGCACCATGGTGTGGGGGCATTTTTGCCCTCCCTGGCCTCCAGAAGCTTTCCTCAAGCCTCCAGGAAGGCGATAACAGCCTTCCAGGGCTCCGGAGGCTCCCTGGAAGCCAGAAACAGGCCCATTTCTGGCTTTCCCAAACTTCCAGGAGGCTCATTTTTTACCCTCCCCGAGCCTCTACGCATGGCCTGAACTTACCTGCATCCAAAACAGGGCCGCATGGAGGACTCCTGGGAGGGGTGGGTTAGGGTGGGCGGGGACATCCAGGAGTGGGATTTGAGAGTTCTCCAAACTGCACAGAATCTTAGCTAGAACCTCTGAGAACCCCCAAATGCCCACCCCTGTATACGTCCATTAGAACAACATTGGCAACTTTAAGCCTGGTGGACTTCAACTCCCAGTTGAAGTCCACCAGGCTTAACGTTCCCAACATTGGAATGTCCTGCATTAGAAGGAAAGCTGATAGTTCTGAGATTTATTGAACTTGGAAATCTCAGTCTTCTAGAATATAATTTCTTCTGCTCTAAACAGTAAAATAAGAGATTGTGGACCTAGGGATCTTCCATACAACTTGCAGAAATCCTTTTGTATAGCTCTATTATGTATAGGTATTCTGATATGGTCAGAATCATACAAGTGGTTCTCGAGTTAAGACCACCCATTATGGTTACAAATCATAAAATGGATCAGTCACATGACCGATTCACTCTTATGAATTTTTTGTGGTGGTTGTTAAATGAATGTAGCTGTCTTCAGTGCAAATCTATTTATTCGCTATGGGTGCAGTTTTGTCAAAACCTGGAAGTGCCACTTTTTGGCAAAACCATTGTAAAATACAGTTATGTGACTATGAGACACTGCAAGCAGCCTTAAATGAAGCCATATTGCCAAGCACCTGAAATATGGTGGCCGTGGGATAGAGCTATCACAACTTCAGATTTGGATCGTAAGTCCCATATTTCACATAGCTCATAATTTTGAGTGGTCATTAACCAACCAGCCATAAACTGTGGATTACCTGTACACATTATTCCAGATCACAGATTTCTATAAGCGTGTTGCACTATGCACTCAGTTCTATCCCTTTCATTATGAAGTAGTTACTAAATAAAGTGCCAAGATCTGAATTTTGATCAGGTGACCATGGGGATGCTGCAAAGGTCATAAGTGTTAAAAATGGTTATAAGTCACTTTTTTCAGTGCCATTGTAACTTTGAATGTTCACTAAACAGGTTGTGTTAAGTTGAGGACTACCTGTATTGTATACTGTGCCAGCATGTGGTTTAAGATTCAATGTGATGAGTGTCAAGTTTATTTAAAACAAAGCAATAATTCACCAACATTTTCTTCTTTTATTCAATCATATGAAAATGATTGAATAAAATATAGAAAAATCCAGCAAGTTCCACCTATAATAGACAGTTGAATGAGGAACAGTCAGTCTTTCTTTACTGAATGTAATGCTCTCCAGATAGATTGGGATTACCATTCCCAGAATTCCCAGCCAGATACCTTTTAGACTAAATGCTTCTGGAAAGCATGTAATTCCAAAACATCTTCTTGCTCACAGTGAATGTTATCCCTTCCCTCTGCAATGCAAAGATTAAACATCTTACCACAGTATTGCCAATGAGTTAATATTCCATACTGCACGCTAGTACTGTAGCACAGGTTAAATTAGGCACCCAGAGTGGAACATGTGACACTCAGTTCCACTTCTTTCCATTTTTTAAAAAAAGATTCCATTTTTTTTAAAAAAATATAAGTCAAGATTCAGAAGAAACATCTATGTGGAAGATAGGAGAGCCTTAAGCATCTAGGCCTATTCCCAAGGATATGGTTCCATATCACCATTTTTATATCAAAAACTCAATCCATATTGTGCTCCTTATGCTACCACTTCTTGCTCCTTCTTCTTTTTGTAGCTTACATTACACATGCCACATTTGATTATTTACCATATATAAAACATACCCTGACAAACCTGTAAATTATATAAATCTTGTGTTTATGTCTAAGCTATGAGGCAAAATGGAGACACGACAGAACATGTTAACATATGTCAACTGATATTTATTTATACAGCTCTGTGATACAACTTTCACTGGTTCGTCAATAGAAAAATATACTCCTATCACTTTCTTTGCATGCTGCTTCCAGTCATATTTTTGGGAAATGATACATGCAACTGAACTATCATGCTCACACACCATCTGCTCACCATCGTAAACAAAAATGAAGTGATAATGAAAATCTTCCAAGGAGCTATCAAGATGATTACACTTCAACTCCAATTACTTAATTTGGATCTTCTGTATTCTACAAACAAACATAATTTTTTTTAAAAAAATCAACTCTATTTAAAGCTCTGCAAATGTCTTTGAGTTTCTCCATGATTATTTTATACATTATATTTTATATAAAAATACAAAAGGAAATCAAGAACTTTGGATAATTAATACATTCAGGTATAGCAGAAGTATTAAGATATCAATATATATGCTTTAAAAGGCAATAATCATCAACTTCAACCCCTGTAGAATACATGAAAATGTATTTAATAAATTAGGGCCACAAGCAGCCAAAATAAGCTTATATTTTTGTATAATAATTTATTAAAATTTACATATGCAGAGATAAAAATAACTAATAACAATCAGAAAAAAATATAAGAAAAGAAAAAGAGACTGCAGAGATAGTAAGGAAATAAAGAAATAAAAAGAAGATATAAAAATGCCTTCACCACTCCCTTCAGACAACTATAAACAATATAAACAACTTCCATTATTTAACACATTCTTTAGTATTTGAATTTAAAAACTTCCATATCTTATCTTTTATCAATAACAAATTATAAAAATGTATCAGTTGACTAAGAGCTACTATAAATAGCAACATACTGTATATATTTTAACCTTACTCAAATAAATCCATGTTGTATTCAAACTTATTACTTTCTCTAAGAATGAAGCAAAAGAAATCTTTCCTCTTTTTTAAATAGATCTACAAAATTTGTCATTCAGTACCAGTGAAACAGAAAATCCATTAATAACTACCAGAAACCACAACCCATAAATTTTAAACCTGATCAGATAAGTTCATTTTATATTCCATCTGCTTACTTTTAAAAATCTTTATCTTTAATTCCATCAAATAATATCCTACTATTAGGATTTATTTTCATTTTTTTTTTCTTTTGTGTCCTTTCAGGAACAATTACAGTAGTTTAAATCCAGGACAAGAAGACTTTCCAAATGATTCTTCTAATTTATTATTTGTATATCTCCTTTAGTTATTAAGACATCAGCTAATCTTAAATATAAATCCATTATGGCATTTTTTTTTCATATCACTCTTGTAGTTTGTATCTTTAAATCCATTTTCAAATCCACAGCATATTTTTCTGTATCACTCTTATAGCCTGGGATTTTTTAAAAAATCCATTTTCAAGCCCATTTTCAAATCAGACTCAGACTCTGTTTTATCCAGTAAAATCTGCTCTTCATCTATAACCATTTTTATAGTATAGATCAGGGGTGTCAAACTTGTGGCCCATGGGCTGGATGCATCACGTGCTGGCCACACCCCCTCCTGGTTTAGCAAAGGGGAGAAAAGTTGCAATACAACACATGACATGACAACGTAATGACACCCCTGATATAGATGGTCTTGTAGGTAATTTCTGAGTACATTATTCCTAAAGCTTTGATTTCTTCCATAGCTAGTTAAATAGTGTTGCTTCATTGTAATAATGGGTCTCTTCTCCTTTCATTGCAACCCTTAGTACACTGTGTTCTGCCTAATTAACCTTTAAAGTCTCTTCGTATTATATCTTTAGTTTCCAACCACTAAAACTTTTATAAGGGGGGATTTCTTACTGTTAATTTCAATATATTCTTATTTTACAAAATGTTATAAAAGGAAATATTTTTCAAATTCCTCTAGTACAGGACTTTAACATTCTAAAATCAGTGTCCATAATAATGGTTATTAATTTTCTAGTTCTCCAGTCCATTGTTTAAGGTGCTTTTCGGCAATAGCATTTAGATTTATATATTGCCCCATAGTGCTTTAGAGCACTTTCTGAGCAGTTTACAATGTCAGCATTATTTGCATACTTCCCCCAACAATTTGGATCCTCATTTTATCAGCTTTGGAAGGCTGGAAGGCTGAGTCAACCTTGAGCCCCATCAGTACTGAACTCCAGACTGTGGGCAGAGTTTGCCTGCAATACTGCATTTTAACCACTGTGCCAGAAGTCAGTATTATGATATCTCCTCCTATTGACAGTGTTGAAAATTACTTTAATATTCTATGGTCTTACTGCAGTTCAGCAATTGGATTTAGCAGCTTATTACACATCAAACATGAAGTACTTCCACAGGGCCAAGAACAAGACAATAATTTGCCTTTATGACCAGCTGAAGCGGATCTAAAACTCAACTAATCTTAGAATTGGAAAAAGGGCTGGTAAATGATGTAGATAAAAGAACAGACAAATTATATTTCCATTTTGTTATATTTGGATTTTATTATACTAGTGTCACTTTGTACTATTAAAAAAGAGAGAGAAAATCCATTTCCTTCTCACATGTAGTGTTTCTTCTGTTCTTGATTCCCTACTGTTTCTATCTCATTATCGCTCTGCTTAGGATAACACTTCTTTAAAAATGGTGAAAGCACTTCTCTTTCCAAGAAAACATTTTATTCTTACTGTAGTAAGAGTAGCCATTAGAAACCAGTTAAAACCAGCTATTTTCAAAAATGAGTGTATTACTCAAACTCTTATTCTTGTTTCAAATGGTGCCAGTAAAATTGGGGGATTTTTTTTGATGATCTGAATAAAAGAATAGCAAAATTTACATGGCTAAGGAAAAACCCCCAGATAAAATTTAAACTCTTACAAGATAGTAAGTATAAAGGAGGATTTGGGCTTTTGGATTTTGAACTATATTACCAGGCAGCAGTTTACAACATGGCTTAAAGATTGGATTAACCTCGACAACAAAAGAATATTAACAATAGAGGGCCATGATCTCCAGTTGGGATGGCATGCATTTCTTTGGGAAGGGAAAAATAGATGCCATACCTACTTTCAGAGACATTGGGTCGGGGATGTTATACTGTATGTTTGGGACAAAATAAAAAGAAACCACTACATGAAAATACCAACCTGGCTGTCGATGATGAAAGTAATGATAAACCTGAATGCACTAGATGTAAATAAGATGATAAAATATAAAGAATTCTTAGATAAAAAAGGGGAACTAAAAATTCAACAGTAATTAAAGGCACAAGGAATGGAAATAGAATGGTGGCCATATCTCCAAATACAAACATGGGATAAAAAGTATCGGGAACAATTTGGCTTCTACAGAACTTAACAAGAATTAGATAAAATTATACAAGGGACAGGGAAACAAATGGTTAGTAAAATGTACAATTGTTTATTAGAATATAAAATGGAAGAAGAAACAGTAAAAAAATATGATAATTTGGGACAAAAATTTTGGATATGGTATTGATTTGGAACAATGGAAAAAATTATGGCAGGTAAATTATAAATTAACATTGTCAGTTGCATACAAGGAGAACCTTTTTAAAATGTTCTACCACTGGCACCTCCCCCCAGTGAGGCTAGCTAAGATGTTTCCCAATATATCTGCAAAGTGTTGGAGAAGTAATTACAGCCAAGGAACATATTTTCATATGTGGTGGACCTGTCCCCAAGCCCGGAAGTATTGGCTTAAAATTAAACATGGTTGGAAGAAATAATGGGACAAAGAATTGAATTAAGACCTGATTTTTTTTTATTAGATATAATAGGATTAAAAGATAGTAGGAACTTTCAATATATCATACTCCATATAGTAACCACTGCCAGAATCTCATTTGCTCAAAACTGGAAACAGGAAACTATCCTCTCCGAGGCAACAATAATAAAAAAGATCCTCGCATGTTCTGAAATGGACAGGCTAAAGATGATATTAAAAGATAAAGAAGAGATAGAGTACTATAAGATATGGAATGTTGGGTATGAGTGGTTAGAAAGAAGACACAAAGGCATCAATTGACAGCAAAAATGAGAAAGTGTTAATTTATGATGTATATATGTATATACATATATGTATGCTGATAGATTTATAAGTTAGATCGAGAAATAAGAATATAAGTGAATAAGAACAGAGAAGTAATTGATATAGTTTTAGACTTTATTAATTAGTATGAATACCATTACAGAATCATTGTAAAAAGTAGAAAAAAATTTAAGGTTGAAATGTTGAATAAATAACTTTATTTTTTAAAAACCCAACTATTTACACTATAGTCCCTAATAAGATGGAACTTGGCATCTTTTTACATGGTTAAAAAAAATAAATGGAACAAAATGATCATCTTTGAGTTAAAACTTCTACAAGTAAAGTAGGTCAAGCTTCTATAACATTTTGGGGTTGGGGGGAACCTATACTTCAGACTTCTTTTCTTTCTTTTTAAAATTTTCTCTGTTGAGAGATGTCTGCCTCTTGCAGCAGCAATTAGCAACAATTGTGCTCCCTTTACATCAGGGGACTTATGATTCCTCCTAATATAGGGATATGCTTTTTGCCAAACAGCCACAACAAAAATCTCTTTCCCTCTAGCAGATTCAATATAGAGAAGGGGTCTCCAACCTTAGCAAATTTAAGACTTGTGGACTTCAACTCTCAGAATTCCTTAGCCAATGAAGGGTTGGGAGTTGAAGTCCACAAGTCTTAAAATTGCCAAGGTTGGAGACCCTTGATGTAGAGGACGAAGGACTCAGCACCACAGAAATGGTTACTTCAAATGGCATTACTCTAACCATGACTCTTATTAACTATGACTATGAATTAGACATCAAATTACCAGGAGAACAGTCTGATTTCAGGTGGAGGGACAGAAGATAGGAAGGAAGAAGGGCATGCTTGCAAGAAGAAGACAGAATGCTTAAGTAGCAGACAGACAGCCTTGAAGTGTCAGGTCTTGTAATGAGAACCAATAGGCATGGTCCTAGATGAAGGCTGTTGGATTATGTGTGAGATGTTTTATCAAATTGTCTTTAAATATGTTTTGACCTAGGCTTCCCCAAAAGCATGAAGCTGAATCCTCATCCCGATAAACCCCAATAATACAGTTAATTCCTCTCCAGCAAAGTCCCAGTCCACAGTTTTTCAAGATATTTCACAATTATAGACCTTTATCAGGCTTGGAGAGTTGCCAGGCTGATATCTTTCAGATGCCATACTGCAACAGACAATACTTGGCAAGAATGCAGGAACAGATCTTCATTCAAATTAACTAATTGTCTCATGAAATATCCCACTCCCCTTTCGCTCCTCTTTTATCCCCTATGGGAGGAGCCATTCACCTGTGGCTTTACTCCAAGTCAACCCTTGTTCCTCAACTGTTCCATTCTTCTGGCAGCTCTGTGCATGAGCACACTGGGAACAGGCTCCAGCTCTTCTTCTGCCTCACTGATGCCTGACTCTGAAGGCAGCTGATAACTGTCAGTCGGCCCTGGCCCCATCTCTGCCTCCAATGCAGAGCACTCGTCAGAGCCTTCCCCATACTTCAGAACTGGCCCATGTTCCTCCCCAACCTCCTCTGAATCTGCTGCCAGCTCGACTGGTTGCTGGCAGGCCACAACAAAACAAAAGAGAAACCAATTTCTTGAATGCTGCAAGTTATGAGATACTTACAACCACAATCTAGCCCAACATTTCTGTTGCTAAATGAATCCTTTGTTAAGTGAGTTTTGCCCCATTTTATGGCTTTTCTTGCCACAGTGGTTAAGTGAATCACTGCAGTTGATAAGTTAGTAACCTGGTTCTTCAGTGAATCTGGCTTCCCCATTGACTTTGCTTGTGAGAAGGTTGCAAAAGGTGATCACATGATATTGAAGCACAGCAACAGTCACAAATATAAGGTTTTTTTTTTCTTAATTGTGGAAATGCAGATAGTCAACTAAGCCTTCTGTATATGTGGTACATATGATTCACCCAGGCTGAACTCTAAAATGTAGCACTGGTTGGTATAAATTCATTCCAGGATACTAAATAAATATTCCACACATTAGGAATTATAGCTTACAAGTAGAACTTGTGTATATTGTGAGCTGAAGTGACATGATGCTTCTTTTTTTTTTTAAAAAAAAAGCCAATTTTGCTAAATGTATGCATCTTGCTTCATGTCATGAATAAACCAAGAAGGGAAATTTAAAGAGTAAGCAAGACATTTATAAGATCACAATTAGAAAAGCATTGCTTTTTAATGTACTATCAGACAGTTATATTAAGATTCACTTCTTTGATTTTGGATATGCATGTGTGTGTATACAGACACTCACACAGCAATTGACTCAATTTTTGAAGAGCAACAGGCCTAAAGAAATCATATATCGATGGTGACTCCTTTCAAAGAAAACAATTAGCTTCCATATCAAAAAGCTAATTCAGAGAAATTAAATAACACATACATCAGTAAAATATATTTCTTTTTAACACATTGCATAAAGTACAGTGTGTCACTGTAAAATTGTTGGGCTTGTAGATAATGAGGAATGACAGTTGAAGGGTGCAAGACTTTCCTATTAGATTTTTGGGTATGTAAAGATTTTAATTGCACATAATTATGAATGTGAAAGTGGAACAATTTGATTTCTTTTAGCTTTTATGCTATTAGAAGTCTAATAGAACCAATATTAGAATGAGTTAGCTACAGCAGAATTACAATTTAAAAAGCTGTATTTTTCTCATTTGGCAATTTAAATTGATTAGAAACAACAAAAACACTGAATAGTTGAGATATCTATCTTTTCTTTTAAAGGTACTGAGTGGTATCGTGGTAACAAGTGTATGTCATTAGCAAAAGTGCAATCAGTAGGACTAATGAGATTAAATTATTTCAAAACAGTGTAAATCTTTTTACATTTAGTGAAAAACAAAACTAGAGAGAGTAGGACAATCACATTCTCTTTGATCTACATAAAATACAGGAAAAGCAAACTTTTAGTTCTCCAGCATTTTCCTGATAAGCCAATTCAATTCATTCTGTCTTGAAAAAAGGAATTCTGTTGGATTGGGTATGTCTAGTTTGGACAGACCACGTGTTACATTATAGCAGTGTTTCAATATCTAAGGGGTTGTCATAAAGAAGAGGGAGTCAATTCTCCAAAGCACCTGATGGTAGGACAAGAAGCAATGGATGGAAACTAATCAAGAAGAGAAGCAACCTAGAACTAAGAAGAAATGCCCTGACAGTTAGAACAATTAATTAGTGGAACAACCTGCCTCCAGATGTTGTGAATGCTCCAACACCGGAAGTTTTAAAAAAAAGATTATACAATCATTTGCCTGAAATGGTATAGATTTTCCTGCCTAAGCATAAAGTTGGATTAGAAGACCTCCAAAGGTCCCTTCCAACTCTGTTATTCTATCCTATTCTAAATCTTGAGTGTAATGATCATAACTAACCAGGTACCAGATTTTGGCATTAGTTGAATCGATTCTCCAAATCAGCGGTTGCCAGCGGTGGGCTGCAGCCCATTGATGGGCCATGAGAAAATTTTGGTGGGCCGCAGAGAAATCTCACCCCCAGAGCACCCTTCCAAAGCAATTAATCTAGGTTACACAGAAACACAAGGCTGCGCCACCCACATGGCCCATGGGAATCCTCCCCACCCACTCACTCCTTACCTTGCAAACTTGCCTGCTAAATTTCTATTTTTCCTTTTTCCAACCATCATCTGTTCTGCTGTGCTGGGAGATTTAGCTTAGCTAGGAAGCAGGAAATGGTTGGATTTCTTGCTTTCTAACTAGACTTTAGATCTTCAGCTCTGCTCTTAAGTACAGAGAATCTCCCTTAGGATTGAAGGTTTGCTTATAAGCAAATTCAATGCAGACTGACCGCAAGCAAATTTGAGAGACTGAGTTAGCTGATGGCAGATAGCTAGATCACTGAATGATTCTGTGAGCAGCTCAATCTGCCTGCTTTGCCTGAATTTGCTCTTTTTTTTTAAATAAAAATTCAATATTTATATACAAGGTGTTTTATGTGACAGACTGAGGTAGCCAATGACAGATAGATAGATCTCTGAATGAATCTGTGATTCTGTGAGCAACTCAATCTGCCTGCCTGCATTGCCTGATTTTGGGTAAAAGTTTCTCTTTTTTAATAAAAAAATCAATATTTACATACATGGTGTGTTGTGAGCTAATTTTGTGAGTTTGCTTGCAAGCAAATTTTATGTGCCAGACTGAACTAGCCAATGGCAGATAGATTTCTGAATGAATCTGTGATTCTGTGAGCAACTCAATTTGCCTGCCTGCTTTGCCTGATTTTGGGTAAAAGTTGCTCTTTTTTATAAAAAATGCAATATTTATATAAATATTTATAATGTTTACATACAAGCCATGCCCAGCCAGACACATGATCACCAAGCCACACCGACAAATTAGGCCACACCCACAGAAACAGTTAGTGGTCCCTGGGATCTAAAATTATGAGTTTGGTGGTCCCTGAGGTCCAAAAGGTTGGCAACCCCTGCTCCAAATAGTGCATCCTAACTCAGGACAAGTCAGGAACACAAATCTGATTTGTAGTGCTCAGCAAGAATAATTGGCTCCCAATTATTTAACAATAATAGAAAAGAAAGAAATCCCCCAAATTGAATAATAGTGCTGAATTTAAGAAAGCTACAAATAACTAGGAGTGGAATTTTATACTCTGGAGGGCTACCAACAGATGCAATAAGGATAGAGAATTCAAACAGGTTTTCTCTCTCTCCACAAGGTGGGATGACACTTGTTTTGTTCGGAAAACACATGAGGTAGACTGGGTTCCAACAACAAAGGCTTCATTTACACTCAGTTAGTAACAGGAACATTTGGCTGCAGCCGAGGCCAGCCTTTTATACAGGCTGGCCTGCCGGCTTGTAGCCTATGGCATTCCTTTAAATTTGCCGACCTTTCAGTAGCTCTTTGGATTGGTTTCTAGTGACCAATCCGAATGCTTTAGTTTTCTTGGGCCAATCAGATTTGTAGATTTGAGTCAACCCTTTACATATAGAACACCCCTCCCTCCTTAGTTCAGTCTAGTTGGTGACGTAATCTTGCAGGTAGATGGGGCTTTTCCGGAACTCGGACTTGGACTTGCGCTGGTTCATTCTTGCTGAAGACTTCGACGGTTTCGGATCGGGCTGCTGTGTCTTCCGTCTTCTCCCTGGAACCATCTGGAAGGGGTGAGTCAGCCATTTTACCGCTGTCGCCTGAGTTGCTAGCCGGCCGGTTTTGTCGCTCCCTCCCGTTTCCTGCCGGCAGTTCAAGACTGGCCTGGCTGCGCCCTTTCCGATGGCCTCTTCACGAAGTCCTCTCCAAACAGTGAGTCTTTTATTTGCTCTTTTTGATTATATGTTTCATTGGCTTTTGGTTTTAAAGGTTCTTTATTTACTTCTCGCCTTTCCCCACCTTGGTTTGCAATTCGTCGGTTTTGTCGGCGAAATGGTTGTATGTCTGTGGTTCTTTCTATAATTCTCGGGATCGAAGGTGTCTATGTGCCGCTTCCATTCTCTCTGCCTTCTCTAGCTGTTTAAACGGTAGGATTTGGGCCTTGTGATTTGAGTAATCTTTCCTGGTAGCCATAATGGTTCCCTGTGAAATTTTTAGCGTATACCAAATCGCCTATTTCGATTGTCTAAACTAGTAGAGGGTCAGGGGGGTTTTCTGGATGGTTACAAATTTGGGTGTAACCTATCAAACGGTGTGATCTTAACTCTGAATTCTAGTCATTCTTGGGAAAGTATATTAGGCGTTGGCTTGTTTTTCCGCAAATCCCCAATAACGGGTTATGTCCATTATGATTAAAAGTCCGCCCGTATTAAGTACTCGTGGAGCATTTTAACTCCAGCGACTATTGCTGAGGCTTCCTGTCCAGTTGGCTGTAAATTTTCGCTTCGTTTTGGTGAGCGTCCTAGAATAATATAGGGGGGGGGGGGGGGGGGGCGATGTGCTTCTCTGACCATCAGGAATTGGTGGCTCAGGATGGCGCACCTACTCCGTATGGTGAGGCATCACAGGGTACTCTTAATGCAGTGTGTTGCTAAATTGGATGAGAAGTTGTTGATGTTAGCAAGCTTTTAATATTTGGGAAGGCTTTCTTTTCTTTGTAACCCCAAGTCCAATTTTACCTTCTTGTCTAACAGACGGTGCAACGGTTCTGCTATAGTGGCCTTGTTTGGCAGGACCATCATATAGAAATTAATTAGGTCCTAAAATGCTTGTAGTTTCGGTTTTGTTTCTTGGTTTCAGGTGCTTTTCTGATGTTTATACTTTTTTTGTCTGTGGCGTGCGATACCCTCTCCGTCCGTATGTGAAGTAGCCCTAGGAATTCAACGCTATTCTTTACTTAGGCCAGCACTTTTCTCTTTTTACCCTGAGGCCAGATTCCCTAAATTTTGTTATACTTCTTGTGTGTCTGTTTCTAATTGAGTTTCGTCTCTGGCCGAGATCTAGGACGGCGTCGAAATAGGGAACGACTTCCTTGTTATGCCATTTAAGGAAGGGCATTCCATCAAACTCTGGAAAACGCCTGGGGCACGCTTACTCCCAAATTGGAATCGGGTGACATTTGAATGCGCCTTATGGGTTGACTATAGTCTGTGCTTCTGCTGTTTCTGGGTCCACTGGAGTTGTTGATAGGCTTGTGCCAATGTGAGTTTTAGAAAAACTTTGGCACCTTTTCCCAGAGAGTGAAGTAAAAATGCTGGACTACTGGCACCGATTATGGCGCGTTTGGTTGTAAAGCCCGTGGTTGGGTAGCCTTATAGTCACCACAGATTTCTAATGGACCCTGTCAGGTTTTATGGGTTGTGTGACATATGGCGTTTCCCACTTGGCATGGTCACAGGTTCTAGCACCCCCTGGGCTTATTCAGTTGTCTAGCTGTTTCCCTGATCTTTGTCTTTATGCAAAGGAACTTCGCCTGGCTTTTATTCTTCGTGCGGCTATTTGGGGTCTAGACTAAAAGAAATGGGATTTCCCCGATACTTGCCAAGTGAGCCGTCAAAGACGTCCTGGAATTCAGGATTGAGGTGTCTTCCAGCCGTGGTAGTCACTCGATCGATTTTTCTCCGGTCATCCCGATGCCGCAATGGCTGCGAACGCATTCAATGCCCAAAGAGGCTCGGTCTGTTTCGGTCGACTATAGTGCAGCGGCAGCATTTTGATGTGTTGTTTATAGGCGACCTGAAAATGTCCCATGCGCGGGACTACAGGGATTCAGTTTCCCTGGTAGGTCTTTGAGGCATTGAGGTTGCTTTGTAATTCTTCGGTTTTGATGTCTGGGACTAGCTGTTTTATTGTTGTCCCACGATACCATAGAAAGAAGGACCCCGAGTCCACTTCCATCTTGCAGGCTTCCTTCGATTTTTACAGTAACTTAACCTTCTTCCCCTTTCCATCTTGAGTGCTCTCTTATAAGTGCAGTTTGGTGTGTATGTGGCTCGCTTCTCTTTGTTACCAACTTTCTCTCAGCTCGTTAGGCTCAGCTTGTTGGGGAATTCGGCGTCTCGTAGGGCTATAGCTTTTCTTGTTTCTTGCAGACCTTTCGATATGCCCATCGTTTTCTTGAATGCCTGCAAGATAGCGTCAAGAAATCTGTCATTTTGGCTCGCGCATGGTTTCCTCTCAGCCGGCGCATTCCCACCAATTCCTTTCTTTTCGCGCTCTTCTTTTGTTCGCGAATAAACGGTGTGATCTCGTCGCTCTTATCTTCGCTCACTCGATTGCCTCTCGACTCTTCGTAGTTGGAGGTTGGTGGTAGGCTGCTTCATCTGTCTTTTGTGCTGGGGTTGTTTCTTCACTGTGTGTGTTCATCCTTCTTCATTGTGACCGCGATTTCTGTCGTGGCTTCGCGGCCATGGCTTCCGCGATGGCTTCTGTTAGCGGTGATGTTGGGCTTGTTGAGTAAATTTACTCTGTGCATAGGGTCTCCTAGCCCTCACACATCCACGCGATCCCTCATCGCTTCATCGATGTTCGGAAATCACACTCACCCCTATTTGCCTCAAAGCAGCCACGAAATCGGCAACGGTTCTCCCTTCTTGGTCTCTGCGGTAAAATTGACGATTGCTGTCGCTTTATTAGATTTGACACCACCGGCAGCGTAGTGTGCTTTGAGAATTCTTTGCAATTCTGGCCACGTTTAGTTGTTTAAAACGTCCTCGGGGCTTCGCCAAGGGGCCTTTGCATCTGAACACCGTTGGGTCCGCAGTGGTTAGGACACAGCTCGCTTCAGGTCTGCGCCTTGAAATGTTCTTCCATTTCATTGCTCGTCCAGATTACAT
Organism: Laticauda laticaudata; assembly: GCA_004320025.1. Lineage (NCBI taxonomy): Eukaryota > Metazoa > Chordata > Lepidosauria > Squamata > Elapidae > Laticauda > Laticauda laticaudata. The sequence continues at coordinate 21,624 of BHFT01053890.1, forward strand.
TGGAAGCGATCTGATATGACTCCCATCCTTCTTCGTTAGATTGAAGGTGCGGCGGTGCGTTGTTCCAGGATCCTCTGCTGGGTCTGGCTTCTTATGCACCGCGTGAGGTTTGTCGCGTTCAGCGATACGTCCACCTTCTCGGCCGTGTTTTGTTTGGAAAACACACGAGGATAGACCGTGGTTCCAACAACAAAGGGCTTTATTTACACTCAGTCATAACAGAACCATTGGCTGCAGCCGAGGCCAGCCTTTTATACAGGCGCCTGCCGTGCTGTGTAGCCTATGGCTATTTCCTTAAATTTGCCGCCTTGGTCAGCAGCTCTCTTGGATGGTTCCTAGTGAACGAACCAATCCAATGCTTAGTTTTCTTGGCCAATCAGATTTGTAGATTTGGAGTCACCCATTTACATATAGAACAACACTAGCAATATAAAACCAATAAGAGAGTCATTCAGCCATAGCATCAACCCCACCTCCAAGCCAGCTGCCTCTTCAAATATCTCCTAAACAGGTTCAAGGGATTAGGTGGAATCCACGGCCCAAGAACACAATTAGGTTGGTGAATACAAGTTTCCATATGATAACCCCAGACAATATTGAATAGCCTCAACTGTTACATGTGCTCCAAAACACACTACAAACACACTATGAGCCCTTCAAACAACAAGTCTGTTTCCTGCTGCTATGATGTTTCTACACTAGTTCCAGTAATTCTGTATGGCTGCTGATTAGGCCTTGCTTCTTTCTAGTATTTTGGACTTTTTAGTCTCTACTACAGGGGTGTCAAACTCAGGTTGTCATGTCATCACGTCATAATCATGTGACATTTTCCCCTTTGTACAGGTGTAGGCGTGGCTAGCACGTGATGCATCCAGCCTGTGGCCCATGAGTTTCACAGTCCTGCTTTATTATCACAAATAGCAAACTTATGAGCTCAACACAACTGTAAAAGAAGATGAAGTGAGGTTTTTTTTTTAAGAAGAAAGATGATTTTTTGCTGAAAGAAAAAAAGGTAAAATGAAGATTTATGATAGTTAGCACTCTTCCTGAGAATCGATTTATCTGTGTGCCTTCAGGGTCATCTGAATAGCGCAAATGGGTGTGGCATCTTTTTGGAACTACTGACCAAATAACTGCAAGGAATTTCAATCCTTCCATTCTCTACCATTCAGTCAGAACTGAAGAAACTTCTTGAATGAGAAGCAAAAGGTCTCCAAGGAAAAACCGAGGAAGTCCAGTTGTCTTGCAGGGAAAAAAGCATGTTTGCCTCAATAAATATTTTTTTAATGTAAATAAAGCTAATATTCTTTCTAGTAGGGACTGAGCATTTTACATGTAATATTACAGTACAATTACAATTACAGTACAATTTTCTTCTGTGTGATTTGTAGCAGGAAAGCCAACAGAAGAAAACATAGAAATACTTACCATTTTGTCTATTATAAAACATATGTAATATAATCCGCTGCTGTAGTTAATATGGCTGTCTCAATTTCCCTTTCCTTAAATAACCTATTTATGTCTCTTTCACTCTCATCTTCAATTAGGAGTTTGATGATGTTAGGATCTCTTTGAAGATCTTAGACCTATTCAATTAATTTTAAACTGGCTTGTTAACACTTTTTTAATGTGTAAGAAATTGGCAAATATGTAACTGAAGAGCCATTTACCTTTTTTAATGAAGGTAACAAATATGCAATTATAAACCCTCATCTTTCAGGACTTTGCAGTAAATTAACTTGTTTTGTCATTGCTGTGCCTGTAGAATGTCACTTTGTCTAGAGTTTTGACAGTGAAATTCTTTACCTGTTATTTGCAGAATTAGCAAATAATATTAAGTTCTGGAAAATGACAATTAGTTTGTGAATTAGGAGGGGATGTACAATGTGTTAATTACTTAGGGAGCAGACTTCATGCAATTAAAAGTTAGCATCAAGATAAGGATAATGTATTAGGAGGACTTGGACTATTTAATGAAGTTGAAAATGATTAGCCAACCATATAAATTAATTCTGAATTCTCCTAACTATTCAGAGTTTTTTTTTCTTTGTGCACAGAGTTATATGATAGATTATAACTGTTTGCAAATAGAATAAAAGTAGAACTGATTTAATAATGTTGTAATTGTTGAGGGTTTTTTAATTAATCTATGCATTTAAGAAATGTTAGAAGGTTGACTCTTTCAGAATGGCAACTGCTTTGATTCGTGAGAAGTACCAGCCATGTGGTTTAGCTGCACTCATAGCAATAGAATAGAATAGAATAGAATAGANGAACAGAACAGTACAGTACAGAACAGAACAGAACAGAACAGAACAGAACAGAACAGAATAGAATAGAATAGAATACCTTTATTGTCATTGCATTCCAATGACTATATATATCACCCCATAGTGCTTTATAGCACTCTCTGGGCATTTACAATGTAAGTATTATTTGTATATTGCTCCCAACAATCTGGGTCCTTATTTTACCAACCTCAGCAGGTTGGAAGGCTGAGTCAACCCATCAGGACTGAACTCCAGACTGTGGGCAGAGTTTGCCTGCAATACTGCACTTTAACTACTGTGCCACCAGGACTACCCCTGTTGACTTCCCACAGTACCTCTAGGTCTTTGAGTGGAGGTTAGAGGCCCAAAGAGAAATAAAGGCAGCAAACTGAGTTCCAAGTTCATTATTTCTTTTACCAGAATGGTACAAAATGCTAGAGAATAAAAGCAGAAGGTAATCAAAAAAGGATGACAGCTTTAGAACCACATTGGATGGTGATGAATCCCTTTTTCTACAAGCATCACTGTGAGTGCTATCAACCGTTGGGGGAGTAGGGGGCTCTTCCTACTATATCTAATAGGTGCTTGTTAAAGGACACTTGAACAGGTTGTGATAGTATAGGAAAGAATTCATTCGCAAGCAATGCCTATTTTATTAACCTCAATAAATATTAATGTAATACTAAATCCTTGCTTTATTACAAATCTATTTTTCTGTCTTTTTTCCCTATTTCAATGACATATCCATATCAAAACGATCATTTTTCCATGAAATATGGAAAATTATCTGCCCACTCCAATATATATCACACTTTAATATAAATGGTAATAACATTCTTGGGATACTTGTAGACAAAAATGTTTCTATCTGGAGAAATAGTCCACAAAAACCCGAGACTGTTTTAAATTTGCAATAGTGGCGAAATCTGTAGCTCAGATGTAGGATGAGGATGAAGGTTTGTTCTTTGAGCATGTGGGTTGGTTTCCAAACATTTCATTACCAAGCTAGTTAACATTTTCAGCAGAGTTTAGTGGATGTCAGTGTCAGTGTCCTTCTGTTTACATGGTCTTCATTGTGGTCAATAAGTCTTGTGATGGGTCAGGTGTGGATGTGTCAAGTGAGGGTCTTGTGAGGGGTTAGGTGTGGGTGTGTCAAGTCAAATCAACTGCACAGCCAAACAGAGGCAGCACTGACCTTCAACCAACCCATGCAAGCCCACTCAGCCAGCACTTCACCTCCCAATGACTTTCACCTGATGTAACCTTCCTATCACAAGATCCAGACAGGAGACTCACTGATGACTCACACCTGACCTATCACAAGAACCTCACTTGACACAGCCATACCTGATCCATCACAAGACCTACTGACCACACAAAGAACACTGACATCTCTAAACTCTGGTGAAGATGTTACCGAGGCTGGTAATGAAACATTTGGAACATACAAGTTTGGAAAAAATAACCTTCACTTTCACTGTTTTAAGGGAGAATCATATAAAAGAAACATATTTCCAAATTATGGACTGCTGTAATTGGCAACCAATGCATAATTTTGGCATTAAAAGAAGTCAGCAAAATTGTAATGAAATGGCTGAATACTTAAATTCATGTCATATTGACATGGTGTCTACTTTGACTCATCAGCACATTCTCATTGGGAAATAAAGGAATGATAGATTGCTCAGTTTTATGCCAATCTTGTTTTAGAATTTAGATGGTGCTTATGTTACCCCAGCATTGTGAATGCTACAAAAGATTTTCAAATGAGCAACCCTAAGGAATTTTTAAAACTTTCCAACTCATAAATGAAATAGTATTTAAAGCCCCTGTCACAGTGCACCAATGGATGCAAAGAGGATGTAAAACGGACAAAAAAGCTTGCCATCCGTTG
>BHFT01053891.1:0-31923 GCA_004320025.1 Laticauda laticaudata
GTGAACCAATCCACTGCTTACTTTACTGGACCAATCAGAAGTGTAAGTCTAGGAGTCAACCATTTACATATAGAACATAAATATTGTGCTAAGATCTATGCTAAAATCTATGGCCATCGAATGTGCTTTCTACATTTTTATCTTGCTAAGTTTGCTTTTTCATTTTTTTTAAAAAGGCAAATTTAAAATATATACTTAGCTGAATTTATTCAGTGTATAAGCAAAAGCTTACCATTTGCCAGATGGAAGTTACATATTTTTATATTTTTTATATTATTTCTTTTGAGGGTTTCATTGGATTCAATAATGACACAATCAAACTACCAACATGTGTGAGATTACTAGTTCCATACAAACCCCTCCCCACCCCACATTCCCCTTCTCTGGAATTTATGGGACTTTGGTTTCTTCCTTTTTTTTTGTCTAAATAAAGGCTTATTTTCTGACAAAGAACAATGACAAATGATTTAGAATGTTAAGCATTCTTAGAAAAGATTACTTTTAGAAGGTTCAGTTAATAATTCTGCTATGATGCTTCCCACCAGTTGAATATCTGGAAATCATGATATGCAGTTTCACTTCAGTAATCTAGCTTTAGCACGGCATAGATAAATTGATTATTTTCCTTAGAGCAAAAATCAAACCTGGCATTCATAATCCTTTACAGCACTCTCTGGGTGGTTTTCAGTGTAAGCATTATTTGCATATTACCCCCAACAATCTGGGTCCTCAGAACAATGAAAGGCTTAGTCAACCTTAAACCCATCAGGATCAAACTCCAGGCTATGGATAGATTCTCCCTGCAATACTGCACTTTAACCACTGGGCCACTAGTGCTCATTCATTTATTTGCATGCAAGTTCTAATAGCGCTGTCTTTGTCTACCTAAAGTGTTAATCTAGAATAACAAGCATCTACTTCCTGACTGAAGATATCATCAACCAATCATAAAACTTGTCTCTACTGAGGTGTAATTATTATATCTTAGTTAGTAATTAATAATACAGATATCTGAATGAAGTGAAAAGAAAAATAGAATTCAATGTTACAGGAATAGTTATGATAATAAGCTGATCCTATTACTCTCCAAAGATGTTCAATATGTAGATATTAAATAGCAAATAATATAGATTGTAACTATGTTGCATCCAGCAATCTAAAGCATCTGGTAATTACATGGTTAGGTTAAGGCGAGGTCACATCGCCTGACAAATGCAAATGTATGTAAAAGGACACAGCGGATGGCCAAAAATCCAGGGGTGGCTCCATCCTTTCTTATCTGCTCTCAAAAGGGGCAAAAATTTGCATAAACAGAACGGAAAAGACGGACGGAGGGAGGACATAGTGCGGATGTAAAATGGATGCTCAATGGAAGCCTAGCGGATGAAAGCGGAGGAAGCGGATGGCACATCCGCAGGGCTTCCGGGGGAGCATAGCAAAATGGACGCGTAGCGGATGCGTAGCGGATGCAGAGCGGATGCAGAGCGGATGCGTAGCGGATAACGCGGAAGCGTAGCTGCATCCACTTTCATCCTTTCTACGTCCGTGCTACTAACACTGTGTGTACGTTCCGTGTCCATTTTGCTTCCTCCCTGTGTCTGTTTTCCGCTGGAGCGGATTTGAGTTGCGCGGATGTGCAGTGGATGCCTAGCAGATATAGCGGATATAGCGGATGCGTAACGGATGACAACAGATGTATAACGGATGTTCCCGTATGCGTAGCGGATGTAGAACGGATGCATTGGATACTTCATCCGCTCAAAAGTTTTGTGTGCAGCTCAAAACTTTTTGAGCGGATGAAATCACAGTAGAACGGATGCTGGATGGATAGAGAGTAGAAAAACGTATGCAGTGAGTACACAATGGATGCATCGCGTTTTCTAACGGATGGCAAGCTTTTTTGTCTGTTTTACATCCTCTTTGCATCCGTTGGTGCAGTGTGACATGAGCTTTACCTAATGCACAGCCTGCCATTCCCAACTATGTTGACAGTAAAATAACAAAATAAGAATCAAGTACAAGTTTAAAGCAAATTTGCATCCTTATATCTTTCATTAAGAGATGCAAGTATATAAGGATGGACTTTACATCTTTGGTTCATAATCATGTTTTAAAATTAGCAATAATGTCAACTGCTGGAACTAGTCTCCCAAATAATAAAACAATCACCAGAATATGTTTACTCCACATCCTATACCAATAGCTAGAGCAAAATACTATCTTTTGAAAACTATTGAATAAGAAGCTGGATAAGTCTTTTTCTAAAAAAGACTTTTCTTGCTTTTTTCTGCAGCGAAAGTATTAAACAGATGAACCAAGTCTTGAATTCAGTCTTGAAACTGAGTTGCTGCCAAATTGAAATCAGTATAGATAATCCATTTCCTTAAAGAATGTCTTGAATTGGGCAGCCAGTAAGAAGAATGAAAGAGAGTATGTGTTGCATTATTCATCCTTGGATGAATAATTAAGTAATTCATCATGATGCCATTTCTGTCTTTAGTTAAAATTTGGGCTCCTGGCAAAAGTACTGAATTTTGTCTGATTAATGTTTTTGTTTACACTTAAATGTAAAAGAATTCAGAAGTTTTTTTTTTTATTCCAAAAGATATAAAACATATATTAAAAAGTTAAGAATCTTCAGAGTAAAAATAAAAAGAAATTCCTGCTTTGATGAATAAATGTCATTTAATAGATTTTAAGGATGAAAGACAAACCTCTTATTGGGTAAGTCTGATAACATCAACGGTGCTGTGTCATCAGTCAATTTTGTTCAGAGACTGAATGGTGTGGTAGACAGAACTATAGATACCAATCAACCCAAATTTGTAAATATAATAATGTCACTTATTGATTTTTACAGACTTATAATACATTTCATCTGAAAAAGTAAGAAATTGCCTATTTCTTCCAACAGAGTTTACCCATTTATTTCAACCCATCAGATTGTAAGTTTTTTAGGAACATTATTATTCTTTCCATTAGATTGTACTAAGCATATATTATTTAAAATACCCATTGAGTAAATAAAAAAAATCAAGAATTGTTGCCACATTCCCCCCTGTGAACAGACATAAAACATTCTGATGAGAATTTGGAGTGTTGTTTTTTCTGTACTGTATGGCCATGACCATGGTCTGAAGACAGTGGGCTGGGTAGGAATTGCTAGAGTATAGATAGACATCTACACAATTATGTGCCAAGTAAAACCAGTGCATCCCACTTGTGAGTTGAAAATGTGGCTACAGTAAAGAAGAAAAATTTAAAAATCAAAGGATTGGGTGATTCTTAGTGTCTTTGCTGTGCCATGTTAGAATAGGATGTATGATTTCAGGAAGATTCACTGGAAATGGATGGTTAAGGGAGGCAAGATGAAGTGAGGTACATTTTGTAGTGAACTCAGAGGAAACATAGTTAATATTGCCAGATAACTTGTATCTTAGTCTGTTTTTTTTAAAGAAAAATCTATAATATTATAGTTACACTGTTGAATGGATGAGTTAACTAACTGACTACTGTGGGGTTTCTTTTCTATTGGACTCAAATTTTGCAAAAAAAAAAAAACCAGTTTAAAGGAGAAACCCGATGGTTGTCCTGAGACTTTAAGGGAGATTTGACTTTAGACCTGAAACTAGGGTGAAAATACAGAAAAAAAATTACTGTCAACAATAAGACTTCCTTTCATAAAGCAATGTTATTTTTGTATTCTAATTTCAGTTCAGGCTAAGTCCCTTAGAGACTGTTCTGCTATAATCTAGTCTCTTTTATATCCTATTTGTCATCAGATGCTACTGAAAGTTTTTCCTCTCTTATTGTGAATGGTTTTTGAAATATATTTTTGAGGCAAAATATAAAGACCCAAGTCTTTTTTCCTAACATGACTCAGGCATTGTTCTCATTAATCTAAACTCTTTCTAATTTTTATTTTCTCCAGTTATTGAAGAAATGATAGTTAAAATAATCTTAAAATTCTCTGCACAAGATCCCTTGACAACATCTCTTCTATTTTTTTTCTCAAGTTCTTGACCACATTGGCAGAAATTTTTATATATTTTCTACACATGTTTATCTTCACCATCTTTTTTTAGGAAAAGTATCTGGCTTCTAGTAAACATTTGCTATTTGTCTCTTATTCTGGTCTAAAACTGAACAAATTGCTCTTACCAAATTTGTTATTTATCACAAAAAACATTTGACAGGTTTGTCAATATACCCTAGATTTCTAGAGTTCTACCACCACTTCTGGAGAAAATTAATCTGAACATAACAATTTATTTATTAATCAAATTTGTATAGCTGCCCATTTGTACAACTAGATACAAAAACAGTTTTTCCCCGAATGCCATCACTCTGCTAAACGACTAATTCCCACAACACTGTCAAACTATTTAGTAACACTGTATTACTATTATTCTTCTCATTCTTCCTATTACCTATCTCTTCCTACTTATGACTATAGCCTTGTTGCTTGTATCTTTATGATTTATATTATTTTATTTAGTTTCCTAGTATGATTTGATTGCTTATTTAGTATCCTATGACTATAACTAAGTGTTGTATCTTATGGTGATGAATATATTTTATGTACATTTATAGTACATATAAGGAGCCTCTGTGGTGCAGTGGTTAGAATGCAGTACTGCAAACTGCAGCCAGCTGCCTACAATTTGGCAGTTCAAATCCCACCAGGCTCAAGGTTGATTCAGCCTTCCATTCTTCCAAGGTGGGTAAAATGAGGACCCAAATTGTTGGGGGCAATATGCTGACTCTGTAAACTGCTTAGAGAGGGCTGTAAAGCACTATAAAGTGGTATATAAGTCTAAGTGTTATTGCTATATGCACTGAAGACAAGTTCCTTGTGTGTCCTCTTGGCCAATAAAGAATTCTACTCTATTCATAAAAAGCAACTCTGGATGTACAACAATCAGAGAAAAATAAAACAAATAGAAAATATAAACATGCACATTAAAAGATAAATGTTATTAAAAAAACAGATACAGGTAGTCTTTGACTTATGACCACAAATGAGCTCAAACTTTCTGTTGTTAAGTGAAACATTTGTTAAGTGAATTTTGCCCCATTTTATGACCTTTACTGTCATAGTTGTTAAATGAATCACTGCGGGTATCGGAAGCTGCTCTGTTGCTGCTTCCACCTCCTAGAATTGGTCTTCAGAAAGGCTAGCCAGCCATCGGCCTCATGCCCACGGAAGCCACTGTCACTGTGGGACCTAGTGCATGGTTTCCCTCATTTTGCAGCTAGTGAAACTTCCACTGACTGCATTCCTTGATAGCCGGAGGTGTTGCAGAATGTTGTGCCAACCAGCCATTGCACCATGGGGTCGAATACATATTTTGTTCCAAGCTCACAAACATCATTATAAACATCTAGGTGTGATTTCTACATGTTGCCCTGTATTGAAGAAAGAAGGCATCTTAGGGTGCTATAAAGGAAATGGAACAATGATGATTCAAATATTTTCATACAGTGCAATTCAGTTTACAGCATTTGGTCAATATAAAAAGGTGATAAAGAACAGGGTTGGCATTTCTAGTCATATTCAGGGGTGGGATTCTACTGGTTCAGACCAGTTCTATAGAACTGGTTGTTATGATTCTGCACAGTTGGGAGAACTGGCCCCTCCCCTCCACGTCAGTCCTTATTGCACATACACGATATTAACATCACTGACTGTGTTCTCCCCTGCCCAGTCATTCCAAAAGGTATTTCCTTTTTTCCCTCCCAATGATCAACTGTGTCAGGATCCTTCTTGGGCACACATGGTGGGTGGCAGACAGGGGAGTGCTGTGCAGCCCCCCTGCACTGCACACCCACCCAGTCACATGGCCACATCCACTTCGCCATGCCCACCAAGCCATGCCTACCTAGCCATGCCCACAGAGCCACACTCACAGAACTGGTTGTTGTTAAAAAATTTGAATCCCACCCCTGGTCATATTCATCAGTTAATGGTGGATCCTTGGTAGGTTTACTGATTTCAGCAACATGGAGTATAATTTTATGAGCAATATAAATCACCTGACCCTTCAAGGTTTAGCATACTACCCATGTGGATTGTCATCTTAATTTTAATATATTGGTTCCACCCTTCTTATCTCTGCAGGAAATAGAAATAAAAATCTAATTTCTAAAGCCTTAAAAAAAAAGCAACACAGTTATTAAGTGAATCTGGTTTTCCCACTGATTTTGCTCAACAGAAAGTGGCACAAGGTGGCCACATAACCCCAGAGCAATGCAGCTGTCATAAATGTGAGTCTTCTGTGATTCACTGCTGATCATCTGAATTCTGATCACGTGACCATGCTCATGTGAAAAATAGCCATAAGAAACTTTTTTCAATGGCTTTGAACAGTTCCTAAATGAACAGTTCAAGTCAAGGACTACTTGTATAAAAAATTCTAGGTAAAGATAAACTTGCCGTCTCAGCAATGGAGCCATAAGGAGAATTCATTTTGCAACAGTGCCAGCATGAACATAAAATGAAGTATGTTTCTCTTCATATTTCCACAATCAAATGTCCATTTTTTAATTTAAAAAATGTTATCTTAAAACATAATAGTGGTTAAATACTCAGTTTCTGTCATTTACTTGAATGAAATGGCCACTGGTGCATTGTTCAAAATGAGCATTGATTGGGAAAGATTGAGGAAGGAAAAAAAATCTACTTTCTCTGTACATGGTTTCACACAGTTCTGTCAATGAAGAAGCTGCATTCAATCATGGTTTAACTTGTGTGTGTGTGTGTGTGTGTGGGTGTGGGTGTGTGGGTATGTTTAATGGTACTGCAGCCTTCTGTAGCATGTCCGCAGGCAGTCATTTTTGCTAACAAAGCAGTATAAACCCACATTATATGTTGCAATGTAGCAAAGTTTAGCTGTAACATGATGATGGTGGACACAAGCATTCAATATCTTGACAGGTGTTGCATCCCATCAAAACCACCTTTCTTTGTAGCACATCAATTCATACAAGTAAAGCATTAGAGATTGACTTGAACTCTTCCCAAAATTATGTTGGAATGAATTTGATCACTATTGTAATGAGAAATAACATCAGTGATGTTTCTGAACATTCCAGATGTTCTTGCTGACCTCTGTCATTTTTAATCAATACAATTTAATCACACATATTTAGCACATGTATTCATAGCAGTGTACTGTATATACTCAGGGAGAAATCCATACAACAGATGTAATGTGTGAGCCAACTATTGTGTTGATGGAACACATTTCATCTGAATCTCATTTCCATGAAACTATCTCCATTGAAAGCCCTTTCCATTTTTTATCATTTAGGGTTTCACTTTTTTTGAAAAAAAAATCAGCATTTTTTGTATAAAATGAAAAGCATTTGTTTAAATGATTCAATGTTCTGCAAATCAATCAGATTGCAGCAACTTTATAAGCATTTATAAACCAAGTTTATTTCAATACTACAGTTTGAAAAGACCGAAGATTCCTTAATTTTCAAGTAACATGCAAAAAATGTTTCAGCTGCTTAGCTTTTTATAATGTAACTTGGCATAAACTTCAGGCTGTATGTATATTTTCTGTTGCTAAGCGTTGCCCCATTTTACGAACTTTCTTTTCACAGTTGTTAAGTGAATCACTCTAGTTGTTAAATTAGTGACACAGTTGTTAAATGAATCTGTTTTCCTCATTAATTTTGTTTGTCAGAAGGAAACAAAAGAATCACATGACTACAAGACATTGCAACTGTCATAAATATGAGTCAGTTTCCAACTGTTTGAATGTTCAGAATGTGATTGTGGGGATACTGCAACAGTCGTAAGTGTGAAAAGCAGTCATAAGTCACTTTTTTCATGCCACTGTAACTTTGAATAGTTATTAAAAAATTGTTGTAAGTCAAGAATCAACTGTATGGATTTCCTGTCCGGCCACTCACAGAAGGTCACATTAGGTAATCATACCTCTTCAGCCCTTATTCTTAACACTAGTACACCACAGGGTTGCATGTTGAGTCCCTTACTCTATACTCTTTAAGTGCATGACTGCATTCCCACTCATGCTAGTAATACTATTACTAAATTTGCAGATGATACAACAATGGTGGGACTCATCTCCGGGGGGATGAATCTACCTACTGAGATGAGGTGGACCGGTTGCTTTTGTGGTGTGGAGACAACAACTTGGTCCTCAACACTAATAAGACCAAGGAGCTTATAGTGGACTATAGAAGGAACAGATCAGACATCCAGCCCTTGCTTATCAAAGGAGACTGAGTGGACCAAGTGGCCAGTTTTAAGTTTCTGGGTGTTATCATAAAAGAGGACCTGACCTGGGGTGCTCACATTGCAGCACTGGTCAAAAGGGCCAAGCAGAGATTATACTACCTGAGACTTCTGAGAAAACAACAACTGAATGAAAAACTGCTGGTGACTTTCTACCACTGCACCATAGAGAGTATCTTAACTTCCTGCACCTCTGCATGGTTTACCAATTGCACAGTGGCAGATAGCACAGCACTCCAGAGGATTAACACCATTGCCCAGAAGATCATTGGTTGCCCTCTCCCCTCTTTGGAAGAGCTCCCGTTGCCTCAAGAAACTTCAAAACATTCTCAAAGATCCATCTCATCCTGGGCACCCCCTTTTTTTGAACTATTACTATCTGGCAGACAGTACAGAATAATAAAACAAGCACAAATAGGCTGAAAAGCTTCTATCCCAGGGCAGTAGCTTTGTTGAATTCTACTGTATAGTGCAGTGTTGGTGTGGTGTCAGGGTTTTCAAGTCAATGTGTGGAGTGTGAAGGGTGTATGTTTGTGTTTAGCATGGTCCAAAAGGAATGAGAAAATTATTTCCTTCTGAGAATGGTCCATTTGTTGGGCTCAGATACCCATTGCTCAGCTTTGCCCTTAGAAATTTTGAAGAAAGTTATCCCAGTTATCTTACACTCAATAGATAAAACAGCTAGGAAAAGGGATGCAAAATTCCATCCATGTCTGGAGAAGTTGACTAAAATAGAAGATACCTTTTTCTGCATGATGGCACATAAAACAATAAGGAATATCCCTGAAAAAGAGGAAAATTAATATTTCTGCATTAATCATCCAGCCAGCTTTCTCATTAAGCATAATTAGAATGGGACAAATAAGCAGGGGTGGTAAAACTATTAAAAATACACTAAAACTGCAGAATCAATTATAAGTGTCACTTTACTTGCTTCAGGAAGGTTTTGTTTATCCCAGCTCTGTAATCTTGGCACTTAGACATCACTAAATTAAACATAGTTGGTCTTTATTTGTTATACAGAAGATACATTTTCAAATGCATTATCCATATTGGTAATATTATTATCATTATCATCACATAAACTATATTTAGGCCTTCCTATGTTCATTACATTGTTGGCCATGTAACCATAGGTCGTCTATGTCATTTGCAGTTTTGAAATTGAAATGATTTCTTAAGTAAACAAATGAATCCTAACAAACCAAAATTGATATTCAAACATATATCCCCTGTGTGCTTCAAATTACCTTGTATTCACTGGGCATGGAATGTATAGTGGCAAAGAACTATTTTTCCATAGAGCAGAAAATTAGAACAATTGAATGATACAATATTGTTCTTATAATGAATTTTTGTTGTACACAATATCTTTCCATAACATAATAATTGACAGTCATTCCTATCATTCGCTGAATATAACAAAATGCCCTAATAATAGGCTGGATTTAGGATTCGTACTAAATAGTTGATGTAGCTGTTATTTCCTTCTGCTTTAGAAGAAGTCACAAAGAAACATTCTTGCTATATCTCACCTGACCACAGTATGTCAAATGGTCATCTGTTCTGGCAGCACCTATTTTAATCCAAGTGGTCTACTGTATAGCAAGTGTCTAGAAAAACTTCCCTAATTGGGCTATTCTATGCCAGAATGAAGAGACCAAGGAGGGTGGCCCTATTCTAGAGTGAGGCACATAATTATGCTAGTAACTAGTTATATCAAGATAGTTCAAATATAATTCTGCCAACAATTATACCAAATAAATTTTTCCTCACATAGAATTATTTATTTCTTTTTTAAAAAAACATGCTGTTTAGCAGATGAATCTATTGCCTTGGTTATTTCTGGTGATTATTCCTAAGAGTAGGAGACACATTATATATACTGAAATCTACTCCAGGAAATATTAATTGGCATTCTCTGAGCTAAAATTACACTAACACAATTTTATCTGTTTTTTGTCATTCCTTTAACTGGACAGCTGTAAACAGTTCATTCAGAGTTTCATCCACAAAGAAAGGGGCAAAATCTTCAAGCTGCAAGGGAGACATGTGCTAACTATTAATGTTACATCTGTGTATGCTTTTCATTTTGCATGTATATAGAAAAATATGCAAATAAATATATGCATAGGCAATGCTATTCTTGAGCCCTAAATGACTATGATAAATAGTGCCAACTTTCTTAGGAGAACAATATTTGTTTTCTGTTGTTTGTTGTTTATTTGGTAAATCTACTCTAGCTCCCTAAACAAAGAGGTCCAACAATAACAAAGAACTGGTTTGTTTGCCTGGCTATTCTATATCAAAAACTTTTTTCAGAAGGACTAGCTGGTTTGTTTATGTGTCCTAAAGTTAGTTTTTAACTCCTATTGACCACATATGTATCTGCAGGGCATTCTTCATTACTTTAGAATATGGGCTCATTTGGAACTAATCTCTCAGGAAGAGCTTACCTAATGTAATGGTATGTGGGAAAGATCTTGGAAATTGGGATGAGAGAAGAAGAAGAAGAAGAAGAAGAAGAAGAAGAAGAAGAAGAAGAAGAAGAAGAAGAAGAAGAAGAAGAAGAAGATTTAAATGTGTATGAACTACATGAGCTGTATGAAGAAATGGACATGGAGCTTATTGCACAGAGATGACTATTGGCCTCTATAGTTTTAAAAGAGGGATAAAAGGTCTTGGAAATATGAAACAGGATATAAATTCCATTTGAAGCAAAGAAGCAAGAAAGATATGCCTCCATCTCTGTATTTGCAAGGATCTGACAAACAAATTCCTGGATTAGGATATGTGAGCCTGACCTAACAGGCTCTGTGACTTTAGTTAAATCTCTTTGACTTATTTACTTACACAATGTTCTCAGCGTCCATTGAATATTTTGATGTAAATTCATTTTTGCTTGCACTATATAATAAAAAGGATAAAAGATATGATCAATAATGCTGTTAACTGACAGTTTTGGAGATTTCTCTAAATATAAAATCAATTTCCAAAATAATTACCAAATGTTAACCTCAAGAACAGAAAATTTCTTGCAGGAAAAGTCTGGCTTTCAGATAACCTGGTTAATAAAATATCCTGGTTTATACTTGTCAAATAATAATAATAATAATAAAAATTAAGATAACTATGTTACATTAGTCAAGAAATCAAAATAAATCTCAAATGATGGAGAAATTTAAAGTGTTCCTTAACTGAACCAATTATAATAATCAGAACTAATATCTATTCAAGAAAATTGTTTCAAATGAATCAATTTCACTCTGAGAGAAAAATTTAAGAATGGCAAGAAAGCATAAACAAATTTATACAGACCAGGAAGGAACAAAGAAGTAAATTCAAAATTTTACAAGGTTCAAAAGGCAGGGAATATATTGCTTTTCTAAATTTTATGGATCCAAATTTCAGAAAATGACACACATTCTTTCATTTTAGTTTCCTTATCCTTTTGCAGCTAGGTTAACATAGTGAATAAAATTCCTCATGAAACCGGCCTAGCTAAAGGATTTCATAGATGTTTGTTGTATAAGAATATAAAAGAAGACAAAAACTTAAAAGGACAAGTTTGACAAAGTTTGATAAAGCATGGAATTCTATAACCAAAATAATAAGCTCAGTGATGCAATTGTTAGTTCTTGATCCTGGTTTGCATGTGGGAAACAAATACAGTAAGAAAAATGTAATGTAATGTAATTAAATAAAAAGAATCTTATAATTTATTGAGATACATGTTCATAGCTGTAAGGATGAATTTTGCTGATGAATTTTGCCTAACTTTTGAAGAAACATAGAATACATACAATATCTGATTGAGAACTAAAACATGGGACAACAAACAACAACAAAAACAAGAGTTTCTTTCCACATACTGGTAGAAGATTAACCAAACTTAAGCAAGAATGATTTCCATATATGAAACACATCGTACAGCAAGGCAAATACAGAGTATGGTTTTTAAGGGGGTTTAAATGTTTGTAAACACTACAAATCAATTGGAGTATATAGAGAAGGGAGAAATTAGAGACTAAATACCCAAGCAGTTTTCTTCTTTCTTTTTCTTTCCTTTTTCTTTATTATTCACAAAAAATATAGTAGCAAATTTTTTATAAAATTCTTCAACTAAAAAAAATGGTACCCTTGCAGATTGCCATTTATAGAACCAGTTCTGTGCAGCAGAACAACCTATTTTCAAGAAGTATACGTAACATTATCATGTTGACTAATTTGGTATTATTGCACCATATGTTCTGTAAGGTGCTGTGCAGATTTTAAAAAAGTTTCAGCCAAAATATATCGAACAGAGAAGGAAAAGGAAGAAATATTAATGTTTTACTTGAAAAAAATGCTATCATCAAAACCCCTTTGGCAAATACTGAATATGATTGAGTGTGATTTCAATTAAGTCAGAGTATTTATCTCTTAAGCCAAATGTTATAAATGTTCTAAGCCACCAGGAGTCACTTATGTGTGAGTTGGGCAACTATATAAATTTGTTTAATAAATAAGTAAATAAGCCAAGGTTTATTTAGTATAATGGCAAAATTTCTCTAGTTCCATGCACAGATCCTTGTTATCGTTGTTCAATTCTGCATTTCACAAAAATGACTGAGGATGGATATCGTATCTTCTGCATGTGAAACATATGTTCTGCTACTGAATTATGGTCCCTACACTAGTACAAGCACCTTTTCAAACTCAAAACATCTGTCTCACAGCTAGTCAGCTTTAGATGTTTGTAGTATTTATAGTGAGCACATGAGACATCTGGAGAAAAGTCTTTTTTGTATCAACAACTGACTCACCATGTTCTCGGTAGGCTAAAGACACCCAAAATAGGAAGAGAATTTACTTATCAGATTCTTATTACTCAGATCTTTTTTGTCCAATGTAGGACAGACATTAGAACTGGGTAGAAGTGCTTTTAACATCAGATTCAATATTTTTCTCCTTTTTGAATTTTAGTTTCAGCTTATTTTTCATTTTTGATTGTGCATTAAACTGTATATATGTATATATGTGTATATATGTATATATGTGTATTTCTGTGCACATTTTATAGAACACATTTTAAATAACACCAATGAATTTTTAAAAATTAACTAAAGCAAGGAACCTTTCTTGCTTTCTACAAGAATTTTAATAGTTTGCTTTATTTGATGAGGGAGAGCAAAATTCCAGGGGGAAAATACATTTGTCACTCATTCAACATGACCATACCAATGCATGATGCTTAGACAAAGAGAATAATTGGAGACTAATATATTATCCAACCTTTGAGGCAGGAGAAATAAATTCAGACTGGCCCAAAGTATTAATATTTGGATTCTTGTGTTAAAGAAGTGAAGGTTTGATAAGTCATCCATATAGAAATGAAACTAATGGAACTTCAGGAAGTTGTGGTTGATCCCAGTTTCAGAAACTTATTATTTTTAAAGTTTTCTAGATAAAATAATAGATAAATGAATACAATTTAAAACAACTTCATGAGTGCATTCCTTCAATAAGATAACTTATAATAGCAGAACAGAATTTAAGAAAAAAAATTATTGAAAACAGATACGGTGATCATCTGGAAATCTCTATAAGAAAGGTTCAAGAAGTGTTTATTGATCAGGCATGTGTGCTTAAATGGAAGGCTGCCATCAACACAGCAGATGTTAAATCTACAGAAAGGTAGAAAAAAAATCTAGTTTTTTTAAAGTGTAGAACTCTTTAAAAAGTAATAGAAATGAACTCCAGAATACTAAAACCTTGAACATCAAACAAGAAGCAGATGCATCTTCATCAGATGAAAGGAAATTGTGGGCTTAAAGCAGATCAAGTGAAAACGTAGAAGCAGAGAGGGTGAGAGATGCTTCAGAGGAGACTTTGGATCATGATAAGCCTTTTACCACATTAGATTGTAGCAAGATTCAACATTAGCAGTAACAACAATACTGTTAGATAACAGTGTCCTACTGTATTTTAAAAGTAAGACTTGATGTCCAGGCAAATTTTCAAATTTTCTATTATTGGATACTTGCTGAAAAACTGTTTCATGGTATATGAGAGGAAACAAAAACTTAAAACAGATGCCATTTTTATATCAGTTGTCAGAAAAGCTGCAAAGCTTTAAATAAAGTTCATCAATTTCTATGATATTTATTTATGTATTTATTCATTCATATATATTTTACATTTCTTAATTGCCCATCTCTCTTAGAGAGGGGTTCTGAGTAGTGTTCAATATCATCAAACACTTATTTGATTTACATAGTTACCCACTTCAGAATAATGCAAAGTGACACACAAATGAGAAATGTTGTGAAGTACAAAATATAATAAATCTAACACTATCGAGACAATTATCTAATGGTATTATGGGTTAGGGATTAAAGCTGGGCTCTCAATCTATTTCATTAATTTAATATTTCACGCAAAATCTTAAATGCAAATATTCATTAGTTGTTTTAGAATAATCTCATTTGTTGGTTTAGAATCATCTCTAGAATTAAATGTGCCATGCCGGTCAGAGAAGAGCAAAGATATTTAATGAATTACATCTCCAAGGGACTAAAATACATTCTTCTATTTATTTATGTGGTGTTATTATTTAACTGCTCTATTTATTTATTTGAAGAAAGCAAAACCGTTTTTTCTTACTCTTATAAGAGGTATTATAGTTGTTTGTGAATCTGGGGCAACTGAAAGTATAGTGTTTATTATTGTTATGAGGTAATTCTAAACTTACTTTTAAATATGTTGAAGGTCCAAACTACATCTTGGCTGATATGTACTTGAAATATAACCCCTGATATCCTTCATCTCAACTCTTGTCTAGAAAATATCTGGAGGCCAAAGAATACACATAGTTTGTATACCTTGCATTTATTGTGATCTTACTTTAGATAACAGCCAGGGTCTATTCTGAAAATGTTTATAATGCTGGATCTTTGAATATATGTATAAATGCATATGGCACAGACAGAATTAAGATAGAAAGAGACACTCAAATCCATGTTGCTGCTGCTGCTGTTATAATTATTTCTTTTGCTGGTGAAATAAAGAAACCAGTTGCTTCCTTCCCTAAAAATGGCTTCCCTTCTGACTAAACCAAAGGAAGGCTTTGATTCATCTTTCCCCATAGCGGCCTCTTTTCAACTTACATGGAAAATGTATTTTGTAAATTCTATTCACTGATGGTTGCATATAGTAATTGCAGGAATATTTCAGCCTAGGAAATAGAAGAAAATTGGTCTTCATCTCTAATTTAAAGTGAAATAGACAGGAAATACCTTATTTTAAGCTTAAAGTGTGCATACGGATTTTCAGAAGGGAACTCTAAGACCTTAATATGATCCACATTAAAAAAAGTAGCTTAGTAGTTTAATCAGCTTTTTCCCATATGGCCTTAAGATAGTTCCCAATAATGTACATATGAGCAAATGTACTTTTTTTTGTTAGATTATTTAAACATTTTCTTTCTTTTTCTCTTTTCCCAAAAAGTAAGATGGTTATTGGAACATGAAAAAATTAATTCAAAGAGACACTGCCAGGTTCAAATAACATCTCTAGTTTTTGATATTTTGCTCAGAGATATAGACTTAGGCTTAGGACTTTATCTTGCTTCAGCTGTGGTGGGGTCATGACTTCAAGCAGAGCTTTCCTTTAAATAAAAACTAATGGCAGGAGGGTATGGATGTTATTAAAAACATTAGTTATAATGATCAATTTGGATGAATAAAGCTTCTGTAATTATTTACAAGATGCAATGCAAAGGCCTTGAGGGCTCTATTTTATTATGAACATCATATTTAGTACTGAATGCATCATGGAATAGGTTCTGACATGTTTTGAATTCTTCAGAAGACACACAACCATTTTATACCATGAGAGAAACCATTTAAGTGCATGTCTCTGCTGAGAACAAGTTAAAATTACCATCTTTGCCATAAGAAAATAGTAGAGGTGATCATTGACTGGGATCAAAAATTCCATTGCTAAGCAAGGCAATTACTGAGTGAGTTGCACTAGATTTTATGACCATTTTTGGTATGGTTGCTAAATGAATCACTGTCATTTTAAAATGTTTATATGGTTATTAAGCAAATTCCGCTTCCCCAATTGTCTTTGCTTGTCAGAAGTCAGATGGGTCACAAATAGCAATAGCACTTAGACTTATATACTGCTTCACAGTGCTTTACAGCCCTCTCTAAGTGGTTTAGAGTCAGCATATTGCCCCCAACAATTTGGGTCCTCATTTTACCGACTTCGGAAGGATGGAAGGCTGAGTCAACCTTGAGTCTGATGAGATTTAAACTGCTAAATTGCAGGCAGCCAGCAGCCAGAGGAAATAGCCTGCAGTACTGCACTCTAATCATTGAGCCACCATGGCTCAAATGGCAATCACATGGCCTTCTGCAAACATAATATATACATGCTGGTTGCCAACTGTCTGAATTTTTTCATTTGACTATGAGGATGCTGTGATTGTTGCAAGAAAGAGAATGTGGAAAATACAAACAAAGCATTTTCAGTGGTGCTAGGAGCATAAAAACTTCATGAGCACGACTGAATGTAATTATCTTACGTTTGGTATACGTGTTTTCTGCTATGATCGGAAAGTCAAGGTATTGATTCAAAGCTTGTAGTAGAACATGACTAATTCTATGCTGTGTATTTGATGTCCTTCAGTGATAGCCACAATTGTTGTAAGCCATTCAGAATCATCTTAAAGAGAGATGGGCAGCAATCAAATATAATAAAAAATAGAAATATATGAATAAACTTAAGCTAGTAACATAAGAAAATACATTTTATTGAATAGATATGAGCAGCTTGTGAGATATAGGAAGCTTGTGACTGTAAAACTAATATCTACCAAGAGAATCTTACACATGTAGAGAGATGTAATATATGCCTCAAACAGAAAACAACTCACTGTAGTCAAGATGTTTGAAGTGTGTTTGAAAGAGATAATTCATTTTTCAATGGTTCAATTTGGCCATCATGATTTTGGATCTTGTTTGTCTTTCAGAGCATCAGAAGCAAGATGGATAAATTTATAGGAAAATATAATTGACATAATATTCTCCTAGCTTGGGATCTGGTAAAGGAATTTTTCTATATGACAGAAAGACTTAATAAATTATTTTATAACATCAGCAACATTAAATTTGTGACCCAGAGTTACATACAGAGTGGAAGGCATCCTTTCTATATCTGCTAATATTTCAGAATCAGAAATAGGAATGTGATAGTTTAAATTTGCCTTAAGTATAAAATATATTAAATATTTTTGCTGCCACCCAGCTTTATTTCCCAAGTCCTAATAAAATTAACTTTGTATAGATCAAAAAAAACAAACCAGGAAATTAAAATAATTATTTCCTTAGCTTCTATTTTAAAAAAAAGCTTTGATGTTCATATTTCATTTTTTTACAGCTCAAAATTTCACTAAGGCCACATTTTCTAAAAAAGAAAATTTATTAGGTGCATATAAATTGTGTCTTGCATGATGTCTCCCAGAGCAGGGGTCTCCAACTTTGGCAACTTTAAGACTTGTGGACTTCAACTCCCAGAATTCCTCAGCTAGCAAAGCTTGCTTAAAGTTGCCAAGGTTGGAGACCCCTGTCTCAGAGAAGTCTGATAGATTTAGTTCATCTATGCCACATAACTAAACTCACCACATAAACAACAAAGTCCTTCTTCCAAACTCCTGTCCTTTTTTATACTTGTGAAGATAACTTCAATCTTGTTTATGGATTATGCACTGTCGCTTCTTATAGACTACTTTGATTCTGGACACCTTGTTAACTTTCTATTCTGCTGGTTACTGAGGCTTATTCCAAGGTTGGACTGGTAGAAGCTAAAAGGACTCTAACTTTCTTAAACAAAATTGCTGTAAGAGCAAGCATATTAATATTTGTAATAGTCCAGCAGCTTCTGATTTGAAAAAAATACTTCATTTCCACTTTTATTCTTCTGACATTTGGTTTATAATAAAGAGAATATTATATTGTCTTCTAATTTCCTATCACATGGTAACAGACCTTAGAAGGGCAAAACTTTTTCAAATCTTCCTCCTAGCAAGTAATAAAGTCTAGTCTTTGAGGCAAAGGGAATTCAAACTCAATTTAAAATATAGGTAAGAGGCAATTGAATTGGAGATAGTTATCATGTTATTATTTGCAGTCTTTGCCTTTAATTGACTGCAAAAAGATGGAACTTTCAGCAACTGGAGAAACTTAAATCCTCTTTTGATAAAACAGACATTAAAGATGTAGAGAGATGATGACTGTGAATAGAAACAAACTTTCTGAGAGGAACAGTTCTTGGGGTCTCATGTTAAAAATGTGACAGTCTGGGAAATCAAGCCAGTTGGTAACTATGATTGTGTTTTATCAATTTCAATGCATAATACAAGAAAGAAATGTTGGAACTACCGTATAGTTGCTTATTAACCATGAACATCTGGACCATATGTAGCCTATCTGTTCACATATCTCCCTATTTCAGCAAAGCGTTTTGTATTTCTTTCTAAAGAAAAGAAATTATGTCTAAATATACACATCCAAATATTGAAACAAATACAATTTTTCCTGGTAATTGGACCTTTTTAATCATTTTTGGAGATAAAGTTTTTGTTTGTTTAAGGAAATATTCTTGTGACTCACCAAACTCAAATGGTTCAATCCTTCTTTATGCTTTTGCCAAGCATTTGAATCTCCACATTTTTCAATTTAAAATATCAAAATTAAGAGATGTGAACACAGTCCTGTGTAGTTTTCACATAGGTTGCATTGGCTTGCTGCTTTATAATTTTATTTATTTATTCATTTATTTATTACACTTGCTTACAAGATAATAGATATAAGTAAAAACATAGTTATGAATACATGGTTACATATAAGAAAAAAATAAAAAATAAAAGAAACAATAGGACAGGGATGGTAGGCACATTGGTGAGCTTATGCATGCCCCCTACAGACCACTTAGGAAAGGGGTGAGGTCAATAGTAGACAGTCTAAAGGCTAGGTCACACTGGCCGATGGATGCAAAACGTATGCAAAAAGGACACAGCAGACAGAGCAAATTTCAGGGGTGCTCCATACCGTTTGTTATTCGCGCTCTCAAAAGTTGCCCCAAATTTGCATAAACAGAACGGAAAACAACGGAAAGGGAATGGATGGGGAGGATGTAGCGGGATGTGAAAGTGGATGTTCGTAGGAATAGTGGATGAAAGCGATGGAAGCAGATAACACATCTGCAGGGCTTCCAAGGGAGAAATAGCGAAGTGGACGGCATAGCAGAGGAGCGGATGCGTAGTGGATGACACGGATGAATTCACGGACGCTTATAGGATGCGTAGCGGATGCCATAGCAGATGCCTAGCAGATGCCTAGCGAGATGCCTAGCGGATGCCACGTAAGCGTCCACTGCGCATGCAGGGAGGATGCATTGCGATCAGCCCCGCGGATATAAAAGGATGCAGCTCGCAAGCAGTCACCATTCAGAGAAAACGCTGCTGCAAGAGACATCTTGAGAGAACACCATGGGGAAGAAAGGAAGCCTGTGCCTACTCATGCCAGCCCTGGCAAGAAGGACAGAACCACCATCCCCACCCCCTGGCACTGACTCTGAAGCTGCTGGTGGCTTCTGCTGCTGCTGGTGGTGCTCCTGGTGTTGCCTGCTGCTGGTGGCTTCTCTGCTGGTTGCTGGTGCTTCTCCTGCTGGTGCTTCTCTGCTGCTGTGGTGCTTCTCCTGCTGCTGGCTGCTGTGGTGGACCAGCCCAAGGCCCTGAAAGCCCTGCTGCTGAAGGCCCTGAGCCCCTGCCAGAGGGAGGAAGAGGCAAGGCAAAGAGAAGGGGAGAGAGGAAACAGTACTCCATTTCCGAAGACCATGAGGAAGAGGTGCTGGAATGGCTGAGGAGAACGAGTACTGTGGAGGAAGGGCCACAGGCCACAGACACCAAGAGAAAGCAAGACAGCTTGGAGAGAGAAGGTGGAGAACCTGGACTACACTTCATATGTACTCCTGGGGTGGTGGAAGCACATGCAACACCTGGTATGGCAAGCTGCACCTGAAGAAATCTGGGCAGGCCGCTGTCAAGCTCACTGACCGGGAGACCTATGTCATGGCCAGGTGCAGCTTCCTGGAGAGCGAGATCTGCCACCAAGGAGCAAGCCCCTCTGTCAACCCTCTCCCTCAGACAGCCCACAGAGAGCCACTCCTCTTCCAGCCAGGAGACAGCTACCTTGTCCAGGCAGGTGTCTTTGGAGGGCCCCACAACAGCTGCACTCCCATTGCCGGAGGACGTGGAGATCCCTTGTCTCAGATGGAGCAAAGAAGAAGCAGCCACCAGGACCAAGCCAACCTACACTCCCAGCTCCACTCTCCAACGAAAGCAACAGAGAGCGCAGACCCGGAGGGACAGAGGCCAATCAGTGTCCTCTTGGAAAATCAGGGACACAATCAAAGCCCCACGCATACGATTCTCCGTCTCCACAGTCTGGTCCACTTGACATTCATCCTTTCCTTGCGAACTGACAAAGCGGCCTTGCACACCTACGTGAGCAGATCCTCATGGACATGCCCCGGGCCCCAGTACCAGGTGATGAAGAGAGAGTCGATCACAAGTTCTCTTCTGCACCACCCTCCAAGGCCCAGCTGAACCCTGCTCCTACCCACTCCAGGTCTGCTCCTCAACCCCAGGCGATGTCACAAGCCCTTCCACAGATTTTCACACAGCCTCTCGCCTACCAAACTACCACTTACCAGGACTTCCCAAGCAGAGCAGCCCTTCCCAGTCCAGGCCCAGGTTCACAGAACGCCATCAGATGCCTTCACCTGACCCGTACTCAGACCAGAATCTAGCTCCACTTACACTCCTCCTTCCTCCACCCACAGCCAAGCCTTATTGTTCAGAACAATCTCTTATCAGTTTGGAGCTCACATCCCAGGTACTTGATGAAGGCCTCTCATACCTCTCACGGGACCTCGAGTCACTCGCTCTCTGAGAACTTCTCCACACCACCATCTCCTGTTGACTCTCAGGCCAAGCACCCCAATGGCTACCTCAGACCGCACCTCCAATCAACAAGCGCACCTCCACAGTCTCCTGCGCCCTTACATCCAAGACCATGGGCACACCTCGTGACTTGAGAAGAGTTGGCCAGAACTGAGTTGTTACATGTTCACTTTATCTTGCTTAAGAACGTTTATCTTGGGTTCATCTTTGCATTATTAAATAAAGTCATACAGGTTTGTTATGTTAAAATAAAGGTTATCTCTTGCTTCACACACTTGCGTCATTTTTTTTACTTAATAAAGATGTGTGGTAAAACTTTGAAAAAGGGTTAAGCCTTTGCATGTTTGTGGCATTGGTAATGATAGCTGTGATGGGTAACGATAGCTGTGGGGCATGGATAGCTGTGGATGGCTAATGATAGCTGTGCGGATTGTAAAAGGATAGCTGTGGATGGATACAGTGATAGTTGTTGGATACGATAAACTCCAGTGCAAGCATAGTGGGACTTGATGGTCCACCTCCCAGCTGCCACACATATGGCCCTTGGTATAATCAACAATTTATTTCAGAAATCAACACATTCAACATAAACAAAACTCTTTATTAATGCCCTGTTCTCTAGGGCCACTTCAACATACATGGCACAATCTAATCAGTGTGATGAGACAGTGCTGAAGCGAAGCATCCATTTTAGATCTCTATCCATCCTCTTGCCACTCCACTGCTCCAGCGGGAGTTGCAGCCAGTGTTTTCAGGAGTTGCGCTGCTTTCTTCCCTTCACGTGAAGCTCTGTTGGGAGCCTAGCAACATCCACAGGTTAATCCTTGCTCCATTCACAGGCTCCATGTCCACCACTTCCTTGTGGAGGTCCACGAGCCATGTTACTGCAAGACCGGGGTAGCACGGTGCACATTTTGAGATTGTGCAGGATGCCAGCAAGCTTCACAATCCTCCTCAACGGTCTCGTGGGCATGCTGCCATGGTTGTGTGAGAAGTACCTGGAACCTGTTGGCCAGGATGCCAAAGGTGTTTCTCCACACACCACACCTTGCCCTGGACAGCCGTGTTAGTTTAAGTATGCCTCTCTTCATGGTGAGTGAACTTGAAGTGTAGGGCTTCATGAGGTAAGTCTGAGGGAGCAAGAGCTCATCCCCCATGCAATGAAGTAGGGCACATCTTGCTGTTTGTGAGCACGAGGGATCTGGATCTGGAAAGCCCATTTGAATAGATTGCCTTCCTACGCCCCTCCTTGAGGTCACTGGCATTGTATACTTGCTGGCATCTGAACATGACAGCGCTGCCTGAAAGCATTGATGTACATGAAACTCTTGTGTCAGCAATCGAGCCATGGCAAAGAGACGATGCTTGAAAGAGCCTCTTGTAGTTGGAGTGGACGCCCGACTTGGGTGGTTGCGTTTGCAGGCCACGTGCTTGCCAATCTATTGTGCTCCAACGGTTGGGGGAAGTTCCACCCTCTGGTACCACTGCTCTGGCAACTTTTTCTTCATCCTTTCATCAGTGGAGGGGCACTGTGAGGAGCTCCTGCAGATTCTTCGATGATGGCCTGCACGCACTTTCTCATGACCACAATTGCTGATCGGGTTGTGTTGGCACCCTCCATGCATACTGCATTCTTTTATTATTTGGTCCCAGAGGCCAGGGATGCGGCAGTGCATGTCAGTCCACCTTACAGTCCAGGATCCCAGGCTGGTCGGTGGAGAAGTTGGTGTTTGGCCTTGTGAACACTTGGTCTCAACGCTCGCACAACTTCGTTTTCACTCATGGTCTTGGTGGCATCCGTTCAAATTGAAGTGCTGGAATGCACGAGGGTCTTCATTCCTCAAGTTCCACATCAAAGTGGTCATCTCCGGTCCAAACTCCACTCTTCCTCCCGATCTCATCTTCGGAACCCAGACAGACTCCCTTGGACAATCTCCTTCTTCTCTTGCAAAGAAAAGGGTAACAGTCTGGACAGAGCTTGGTTCTTGGTTGTTTGAATGATGCTGGCTACCAGAAGGTAGTGGGCGATGATCCAATGTTCGATGGACATCAAGATGATGGTGGAAGAGAAGAGCAAGGCTGAAGAGGTCCTGTACACCACAGCTGCTGGACTGATTAGTGATGATACAAGTGATTTCCTCCCCGCTTTTTATAGGAAATTATCATCGTTTTCCGCTAGGGTCCTTCCACATACTCTAGACTATCCTCCAGACATCCTAAAAATATCCAAGATACGTAACGCATATACGAATGTTTTTCGTCGTTTTAATGCTTTATATCGAGTGCAATCCATTTTCATCCTTTCTGTCTGTGCTACTAACACTGTTGGGTGGACATTCTGTGTAGCCTTTTGCTTCTCCCTCTTGATCCATTTTCAGCTGGAGCGGGATTCGGGTCGTGGATGCCCAGAGGAATGCCGAGAGGATACATAGACGGATAGATGGATGACAACGGACATGAACGTTCATGTTGCCCATATTGTGTCATGGAGTAGATCGTATGAGGCGGGAAAAGTTCATCTGTGCCAAAAAGTTTTGTGCAGACTCAAAACTTTTTGAAAGCAGATGAAATAGCAGTAGAATGGATGTTTTCCAGCGGATAGAGCATATGAAAGACGTACACAGTGAGTACACAACGGATGCATCGCGTTTTCCAACGGATGGCAAGCTTTTTTTTTCATTTTACATCCTCTTTGCATCCGTTGGTTCAGTGTGTCATGGGCTTAAGGTTAAAGTTTTGTGGGTTTGTGGAAGAAACCACAGAATCAGGTAGAATATTCCAGACGCTGACCACTCTGTTGCTGCAGTCATATCTCCTGCAATCAAGTTTGGTGCGGTTAACCTTGAGTTTGTGTCTATTGTTTGCTCTTGTGTTGTTATGGTTGTGAAGAAATAATTGTGTCTCAGTCTCTCTCTCTCTCGGTTTTCAATGAATAATTCAATCAAGTGACCTTTTATAGAAATTGACAAATCACTTAAATGGTCCTTCGAACTGTGCAAGCCAGCGGTAGTTTTGTTTGAAAAAGACAAAGCTGAAGAATTCTAGCAGAGTTTATGTTATAAAACTATTACAACATTAATAAATTCCACAAATTATTTTCACCAAAAACAGTCTTACACTAGACACTGACTGTTTTTTCAGGGAATACACACATACATATACATACCTACACACGTATTCCATTTTTGCCTGTTAGTTGACAGCCAAAAGGCCCAACAATAAGTGAAAATGAATTCATAATAACATAATCTAATAGCATAATTGTTTTTGAAAACAAGCTTGTATTTTTTGGATAATAGTCAGGAACTTCTGGCTGTCCAAGTGTTGCTGGTGAGATATGCTGTAATTCAAGTTTTCTATCCTTGCTCTGCTATATGCATAACATTTCTAATTTTCGGGCCAGAAATAGCCCAGACTTTCAGGTTATTGAGGAACCATTCCCATGTGATGTTTGAATTTAGAAAAAAAGGAGTAAGAGGGAGACAGAAGGAGTGCCCATTGACAATCAGGGCCAATTATAATAGGAAATGCTGAAAAGAACAGAACAATTTTTTCTCATAATCTACTGTGATCCTTGGGAAAATTCTTCACCAATCCTACTTTTACTTAGACAAAGGTTTCTACTCAATGAAAACTTTTTGTTTAAGCTGAAAGTCCCTCAAAGGTCAATTTTTCTTTCAGACCACAAATGGAAAGGGTAAAGCTGGTCTTTCCGCCCTACATTTTGTTTTTAAATATTATCATTCAAATAAAAAAGCAAATTTCCATGATTGATAAAGTAGGTTGAGAGATAAAAGTTTGGTGCAGATGGGTAGGGAGGGGTGTGTGTGTGTGTGTATGTGTGTGTGTGTGTGTATTTGTGTGTAGGCACGTAGATGAATATGCAGTTTCCTGGGGAAGCAGGAAAGCGCATAAAATTAACTGTGCATCTTGATATGTGGAAAAATCAAAGCAAGTTTGTGGCTGTGTGTTTGCATGTGAAAGTGACCAAAAATGGTATTTGATTCAAAGGTACATTATAACAAACAATAAATGAGGTGAAGGCCACATTGAGCTTCGAGTGGCAGGGTGGAAACATGCTAGCAAAATGTACCAGGGAGAGGCAAAAACTGAGCAGGTGTTGGTTTCATTTATCTGTAAATATAATTGAATTAGATACACTGGTATAGCTACCAAGTATTTAATATGTTTTTGTTCTATCATATTTAAAAAAGAAGTGTCTCAAAATGGGTTTTGTGGACCACATTAGATCTACACCTTTTATGTTTTCCATCTCTGGTGTTAAGATAATGTTAAGGTTATCACATTTATTTCTCCCTCCCCCCCCAATTCACTATACAGCATTTTTTCTCCTACCTCAAGAGAAATAATTTTTTGTGACAAAAATAAGATGTATCTAGGTGTGAAGATGGCATTTTTCCTAAATGCGTGCAGACTTTGAAGATCAAAGCTTCCTAAACAACCTTCATGTTTCACAATCTTTTCAGCTGAGAGCCTCATCTGGAAATTTTAACAATGCATTATGGATGCTTTCATTAAAATCACTGGCACAGTGGAAATGCTATTTTCAAAAAAGAAGCTCAGGTATCATATTGCCCACTTAGTTAATTGACCAATTTGCAGTTCTGTGTTCTTTTTGGTGTCACAAGTGAGAAGTGTTTCTCTGTGTGTTAGCTTGGGAAAATTTGGAAAATATTTTACCTGTAACACTTCAAAGCTGCATTCATGTTCTCCTAATGTCTTTGATAACATAGAAGCCCCATTTCTATCTGATTGATTGACTGTGATTGATTAACTGTATGCAATCAATTGTGGGATGCAGTGGCTCAGTGGCTAAAATGCTGAGCTAGTCAATCAGAAAGGTCAGGAGCTTGGTGGTTTGAATCCCTAGCACTGCTTAACAGAGTGAGCTCCCGTTACTTTTCCCAGCTTCTGCCAACCTAGCAGTTCGAAAGCATGTAAAAATGCAAGTAGAAAGCTAGGGACCTTTACCTTACATAGATATATTTTCTCTATATTTTCCTAACCTGGTCTTTCAGAACTTCCAACAGTGCCTCCGTTACCACTATAACTGAATAACTATAGATACCACTATAACTATTTCCCTCTCTTTCATTCCACTTTTACTAGCATTAGAACCTTCTCCAGAGAGCTAACTCTTCCTATAATGTGGTGACCATTTGTTCCTTAAGGCCCTGTCACACTGCCCAACGGATGCAAAACAGGGAAACAACGGACGAGCAAATGCTTCATCCGTTGTTATTGCTTCAAAAGGGCAAAAAATTTGCATAACCGGAGAGCATAACACGGACGGGGGGAGGACTCAGGGCAGATGGAAAGCGGATGCGGAACAGAGCTAGCGATGGAAAGCGGATTGAAGCGGATGGCACATCGCAGGGCTTTCCGGGGGCCTCAGCAAAGTGGACGCGGAACGGTGAGCAGAGCAGAGCGGAATGCAGAGCCGGATGAAGCGGATGCGAGCAGAAGCCTAGCGATGCAAGCGGAGCATTAACGGACTGCATGACAGTATAATTGCGCCATGCAGGGGGGGATGCATTTGCACAGCAATGTGTATAAAGCGCCAGCAGCCTCGCGTGCACAGCACTTACGGCACGGACCAGACTACCTTGCTCCCGGACTACATCGAGTCCATATGCCTGCACTGTCCTGCATGTGCCCTCGCAGCTTGCTACTGCAGACTTCATTGCCAGCCTAGACCAAGCCTCTGGCAGCTCTCCCTGCCAGCCCTTGCCTCTGCCTGCGGCCACCTTGCTGCCAGCCCTGCCTTCCAGCCTCCTGCCAGCCAGTCTGCATGCAGCTTGGTGCCTGCTGCCTGCTTTCTGCCAGGCTTCCTGCCAGGATTCCTACAAGACTTCCTGCCGGCTTCAGCCAGACCTTGGTCCTCAGCCTTCCTGCAAGACTTTGGTGCCAGCCTTCCTGCCACCTTGGTGCTGCAGCCTCCTGCAGCCTGCCTGCAGCCACAACCCCACAACCATGGGGAAGAAGACGAAAGTCTAACAAACTACGCCATCTGGCAAGAGGACAAGGGCACCTCAGACCTGTTCTGACTCGCTTCTGCTTGGGGCTTCTGCTGCTCGGCTCGCTCTTCTGGTGCTGGAGCTTCTGCTGAAAGCTGCTACAGTGGTGGCTTTCTGCTGCTGCATACTCTGCTGAAAGCTGCTCCTGGGTCCCTGCTTGTTCTGCTTCGTGCTCCTGGATTGTTCGTACGTTCGTACTGCTCGTGCTCCTCAGGTCTTGCTCGTGCTGCTGGTGCTGCTGGTGCTGCTGGATGCTGGTGTGCTGGTGCTGGGGTCCTGGTGCTGCTGGTGCTGGTGTCTGGTGTTACTCTGCGCTGATGATCCTGGTCTGCTGATCTGATATAAGATATAGATAGAATGATCCTGCTGCTGCTGCTGATGATGCATGATTATGAAACCTGTCTGGTGATGATGATGATGATGAATGATGATCCTGCTGTGCTGCTGCTGCTGTGGTGTGGAGGAGCAGCCCTACCACTGAGAGCCTTGATGAGGGCCCATCTGGTTGGCAAAGGGAGGAAGAGGCGTATGGGGAACGGAGAGGAGGCA
The DNA here is from genome assembly GCA_004320025.1 of Laticauda laticaudata. Classification (NCBI taxonomy): domain Eukaryota; kingdom Metazoa; phylum Chordata; class Lepidosauria; order Squamata; family Elapidae; genus Laticauda; species Laticauda laticaudata. Next base: position 27,869 of record BHFT01053891.1, read on the forward strand.
ATACTTCATTGAGGGGCACAGAGGATAGTGCTGGAGTGGCTGAAGAGAGCATAGAACATATCTGCATGGGGGGGAAGAGATGGAACCAAAAGGAAGCAGGCTTGCTTGAAGAGAAAGGTGGAGAGTTTTGGTTAACACTTCGGGAGGTGCTCCTCGCTTGGTTGGAAACACATCACACCTGTAAGGGAAAGCTGCACCTGAGAAATCTGGCCAGGCCACCGTTAAGCTGAGGACAGAGAGACTATGTCATGGCAGGTGTAGCTTCTGGAGGTGAGATCTGCCACCGAGGAGAACCCAGACGAAACGCCCAATGTTACTCACTCTCTCTGGGGCAGCCTGCTGCAGACACCCAGCTTACTCTCCGGCCACAGCTAGCTCCTGCTCCACGGCAGGTTTCTGTGGAGCCGTGCAGCAACATGGCGAGAACCGAGATATATAAACTGGTGAGTTGGCGTGGAGGAATCCCTGGTGCGGTTGGGAGAAAGGAGAACATCGAGTCACAAGTCGCACGCATCCATCCCCCCAGCTCCAACTCCAAGAAAGGCAAGAGCAGACAGCAGGAGGGGCAAAGAGCCAACTTCCTGTGGAGATTCAGGGACACCATCCACACAGCATGAGATTCATAACAGCTGTAACACGCCGACTCTCAATCCCCCAACCAAAGCCCTTCCCACCAGTCAACAGACGCAGGAACATGGAGGACGAGAAGTACAAGATGGGAAGGACGGATCACGGAGCTGCTTCACATCTAAATCAAGAGGAACCTGCTTCCAACAGTCCAGGTCTTGCCTCCACCCAGGTGATGTCCTCCCATTCAAGGCCTTTTTCCCCAAGCCCCCTACCCCCCCTAAGGGCTACGTACCCAAAGCACACAGGCACAGATAAAAGAGTATTGGAAAAATTGCACAGTTCACTGATGCCAGGAATGACAGCCACCAATGAAATGCCATGACGACAAAGATACAAACACCCGATGCCACCCATGCAGTTTCACCCAGCCTGCAGACCAGACATGAAAAGCGCAACTACAACTACTCCTTCCTCCACCCCCAGCCAGGCCGGCCTCAGTCATCTGTACCAAGTACTGCTGACACTAAAGGAGAAGGAACCTCTTCAGCATCAGGGTATGAGCCAGCTGTCTGGAAGGCTTCCTCAACACACCACCCCTGTTTGTCCTCTCTGGGCAGGCACCCAGTGACGATACAGACGCACTCCACACCACCATCTCAAGCACTGACCTTCACACCTGAGTGGGCACGCTTTCCGAGACACAAAGAAGATGCCAGAGACTGGGTTTAGCTGGCTACTGTAGAGTTATTGGACACTTGAACTTGGGTCATTTTTGTTTTACAGCTTGGTTGTTCAATAAAGTTTATCTTTGGATTCACACACTTGCTTCATTTCTTTTTTTTAATAAAGCTTGGTGGAAACTTTTGAATTGGTTTAAAGCTTTGCATAGCTTGTGGGATGGGTTAAGATATCAGTGAATAACAATACTGGAATGGGTAATAAGCTGACTGGGATGGGTAAGGAATAATAGATGGGATAAGATAAGCTCCAGTGCAAAGCATAAGTGGGAACTAGTAATGGTCACAATATAAAAAAACTCTAGGCCTTTATTATAATTAAATGTAATAATCATATCCCATGCAACAAACAAACAAACTCTCTTAATTAAACGCTTAGTCATTGTAGGCACCCACCCAACATATATATAATAGAGATATAGAATGAAGGAAGCATCATTAATTCATCTATATCCTGTTTGCAACTTCCACTGCTCCAGCTGGGGAGTTGCACATGTCTCGGAGGTTGCGCTGCTTTTCTTACATGAGGCTTGTTTATAGAGAAGGCCTTTGATAATAATATAGTTTCAGGTTTGCCTATAAGCCTCCATTCCCTCAGCTCCATGTCCCCATTGCCTGTTGGAGGTCCACGAGCCTGTTCTGCAAAGCCCGGCGCGGTAGCGGCTAGACAGTGCCATGAGATTGTGCAGAGTGAGCCAAGTTCCACAATGATCAACTCCACCGGTCTCTGGGCCGATGCGCCAGGTGGTGAAGCAAGTTCCTGGAAACCTGTTGGCCGATGCAAAGGTGTTCTCACACCCACCTTTGCCCTGGCAGCCGTAATTTGAAGATCTCTTTTCACGAGGTGAGGCATCTGAGAGGTGTAGGAGCCTTTCATGAGGTAGGTTCTGGGGAGAAGGCTCATCCCTCATGATGTTGTTTTTTTTTTTAAAGTTAGGGCAACATTGCTGCTGGTGGTATTGGGCAGGGGGTATGGATCTGGAAAGCATGGATGAGGTTGCCTTTCAGCACCCTCTTGAGGTCATGGCGTTTGTATACCTGGGCATCTAAATGAGCCGCGCCTGAAGCATGATGTACATGCCATCTTGTAGTCGAGCATCGACCATGCGCAAAGAGGACTGACTGCTAAAGAAGCCTTGTTAGTTGAATAAGAGAGCGCCGACTTGGGTGGTGCTTTGCAGGCCCGTGCTTGCCATCTATGGCTCCAACGGGTGTGTGGGGGAAGTTCCCTCTGCGTACACTGCCTCTGGCAACTTTCTTCCATCCTTCATCAGTGGAGGGTGCAGTGAGTAGTTCTGCAGGTATTCTTCGATGATGGCCTGCACCCAACTTCTCTGACACAATGCCTGATGGTGCTTGTGTGGCACCTCCATCTAATGATGCTCCCTGTTGTGCTGGTCCAGAGGCCAGGTGGACAGAAGTGAGTGCAACCTTGAGCCCAGGTTCCAGGGTTGGGCCGGAAGTTTCTGGTTTTGCCTTGGTTCAACCTGGGTTGTCAGCCGCTGCACAACTGGTCAAACATGGTTGGAGGCATCCTCCTTAAGTTCTGGAATGCCCGAGTGTCTTTGTTTCTGACTCACCATCAGCTTGTTGTACAGTACCGTACTCTGCTCTCTCTCCGATTCCATCTTCCGGACAGACGCTTCTTGGCGCCTCCTTTTCTCCGCATAAGTGCGTTCAAGAGCTGTAAGATTGGCTTGCACTGTTGCAGAAGATGGGTGGCTGCCAAAAGGACTGTGTTACGTCCACGGTTTGACATGACTGGAAATGCTGTGGAAGAGGAAGAGTCAGATGAAGGTGCAGAGGCTTGCACAGCTGGGGCTTGCTGTTTCTGAAAGTGGATTAGGCAGATTGAGTTGCTCACGCCTTTTTATAGGCAGTAATAGTGTCCCTTGCATCTCTAGGCATCTCTTAGGCATCCTGTATGACTCCTTTAATACGAGATAGGTCCTCTGTGAACGTTTTTTTTTCGTTTTAAAACGCTTTGTTTCAATGCTGCAATCCCGTTCTGCATCCGTTCTGCGTCGTCGCTTCTTCCTGCGTCCGAGCGATGGAGTTTGCGTGGATGGGAATGGATGCCTAGCGGATATAGGAATGCGTAACGGATGAGAACGGATGCATAGCAGAGGCCGTAGCAAGATGCGTAAGCATGCAGATGGACGAATTGGATACATTTCGCGAATAAGTTTTGAGCAGCTCATAACTTTCCTGAGTGGATGAAAACGTAATCAAGGATGCTGGAACGGATAGAGAGGAGCAAAACAGAGGCAGTGAAGTAAATCAAGTTAACCAACGGATGGCAAGCTTTATTTGTCCACTTTTACATCCTTTGCATCGTTGGTGCAGTGTGACAGGGGCTATTAAGTGAATACTTTGGATTCAACTTTTGTTCAACAAAATCCATCAGTTTGTTTCTGCTGCCAGAATATTTTCAGGATTTTGGTCCATCATAAATTTTCAAAGGATGTCTATATTTGCCTTTCCTGCTTCTTTCTTCAAAATCCATCTTTAACTTCCATTGAGTGTCACAGGGCATGCCAATGGTTCATGGTTTCTCATCTTTAGATTTGCTTTCCATAAAGCCATTTTTTATGGTTCTGTTTGATATCGTCAAAAAATATTCATATCTACTCAAGCTTTTCAGAAAACAATCAAATGGCTTATCCTTGATCTTTCCCTCTTTTTCTGTAGCTGCTATAGCTTTGTCTTTCCACAAACTCATAGTTGAATATTTGCTGAAATACACAT
>BHFT01053894.1:0-12771 GCA_004320025.1 Laticauda laticaudata
AAACATATTTTTATATATATTTTAATCACTATTATTCATTCTTTGTGGCCCGGTACAAAATGATCCATGGACCGGTACCGGTCCAGGGCTCAGTGGTTGGGGACCCCTGCCTTAGGGTACAAATGGCCCCCAGACTTACAAAATGGCCACTCATCTCATGGTGGAAGGCTTGAATCCAAGATGGCTGCTGACTACAGGAAAACAGGCTCCAAGATGAAAGAATCGCTCCTTAGGCTATACAGAGCTCTGAGTGAAGTCAGCAAGGGAAAAATGCAGCAACCATCCACACTATCAGCTGGCTTGTGCTCTTATCAGTTTGCCAATCGTTTTTACGATCGCTCCAAACCGCAGGCATATGGGAGGTCTGCAGACACTGCCCAGCTTGCCTGCACAGAGCTCTGTAATGCTGCTCCCAATGTTGCAGGAGAGACAGCCCTGCTCTCCTGGAAGAGCAGCTGCCCCTGGGAGCTGCTTGAAGCGAGGAAAAAAGTATTGAAGATCGCTGTGAGTGCTGTCTAACAGAACACTTTCAGAGTCACAGCTACTGACTGAAAAGAGCTGAGTCAAAGGCTGGGGTCTCTCCCGGGGGCTGGCTTTTATATCTTAGCACAGACTCAGCTAAATGACATCATAGGAAGGAGTCAACCCATCCTTGGCTCTCGATGCAGCATGGAGGAGAACTTACCAAATTTGCAGATGATACTAAGCTGGCAGGAATAGCTAACACCCAAGAAGATAGGCTCACGATCCAGATGGATCTTGACAAGACTAGAACACTGGGCCGTATCGAACAAAATGAAATTCAATGTAGAGAAAAGTAAAGTCCTACATTTAGGCAAGAAAAACCAAAACTATGCATATAGACTGGATGAAACCAGGCTCAATAGCAGTAACTGTGAGAGGGATCTTGCAGTCTTAGTGGACAACCAGTAAATATGAGCCAAAAAAGCTAATGCAATCCTAAATTGTATTAACAGAGGGATACAATCAAGATCAAGGAAGTACTAATACCACTCTATAAAGCCTTAGTAAGACCACAGCTAGAGTACTGCATCCAGTTTTGTTCACCACATTATAAAAAAGATGTTGAGATTCTCGAAAAAGTACAGAGAAGAGCAACCACGACGATTAGGGGACTGGAGGCTAAAACATACANGGACTGCCATTTGTCAGAAATGGTGTAGGGTCTCCCACTTGGGCAGGGAGTTGGACTAGATGACCTACAAGGTCCCTACCAACTCTGATTATCTGTTATCTGTTAAATCTGTTAAAGATCAAGCAGAGGAAATGCCATGGCAAGACAAGACCCTGTATGGGATGTTCCGTGACAAATAGCTGAGTGGCAGGCATTGGGAAATCCAACCAGTGGCTGGAAATGGCTTCATTAAAAGGTAACACTGAGGTCTTGATGATTACAACACAAGAACAAGCCCTAAGCACCAGATCCATAGAAACACCACATAAGGCAGGATCTGAGGTACAGATCATGCAGAGAGGCCTCAGAGTCCAACACATAGTACCAAGGTATAAGATGCAGGTAGGAACAGCATATGCTGAATGGCACAACTAAGTAACTGCCATTGTATACAGTAACATCTACAATATGTATGGACTAGACTCTCCCCAAGCTCCAATGGGAGATTCCACAGTAGGTTGTGAAGACTAACAGGGCTTGTGAGATTTCCAGATCCAAGTGGCCAATCAACCAGAATCATGGTATAGCCAAGGACTAGAAGATAATGGTTGATGATCGCTGTAGTAGTGCAAAGTGACAGCAACATCAGGAAGGAGAATGAGAAGCAGGAGAAATGCCGGAGCTGAAGGAGGAACTAGAAAGGATGTGAAAAGTAAAGGCTAAACTGGTGCTAGTGGTGATAGGAATACTTGGGGTTGTGATCCCTAAATTGGGAGAGTGACTCCAACAGATCCCAAGAACAATATCAGGGCTCTCTATTCAGAAGAGTATAGTGCTAGGAACAGCTAAGTTACTGAACAGAATCCTCAAACTCTCAGTTTCTGGGAGAAGCTATTCATAGGGGAAAGGAGGGAATTTGTTTATATATGTATCAACATATTGCAGCAACACTTAATATCTTGACTCCTATTTTTCTATAGCAACAATACAGAAAGGTGGGTGGATCTAAGAGAGCAACTTCCCCAAAATCCCCTAGCCAGTTTTTGGATCTAAGGGATGCCTAAAATTCACACTTTCCGAGTTTCTCTGCCAATACCTTAACCATAACACCAAACTGGCTTGTATGGTATCTCATTTAGATTAAAGGAATAGAATTAGAGAGAACAACAAAATGTCCTGGACTGCCCTATTGATGCAGAGTTAGATTGTGTAAAATAAACTTAAATTAGACTATCAGCAGCCAATTCATTACATGTAATTTGGGAAAACAAATACAAAGTGATAATTAGATAGTTATTGGGTCTAGTTTAAGGAATAACAATTCCAGCTCCTGCTTAAACTTCATTTTACTTTCTTGTTTTAATGTGGGAAAAGAAAGTAAAAAAGAAATGGAAAAAGGGACAAAAAAGACAAAATTATTATATTTATGTATAAATTCAAGCTCGATATGACTCTGTTTTAGTCATAACAGATACTATATATTTCATTATGCAGTATATCAGTTTGAATATAGATAGTCCTTGCTTAATGACCATTTGCTTGAAATTATGATGTGCTGAATGAACCATGCCTTAAAGTTATGCCCATTGCAACACCTGGTACACAATACAACTGGTTTCCAAGCACTCTATGATTTTCATTTAGAGTCTTCCCTACTGGCCTTCCCAGAAAGTCAATGGGGGAGCTGGCCAGAAGGTTACAAGCTGCTGCCGCCTGCTGTGAGGCCTCCCTGTTGTCTCTGGGGGCTAGCTGAAAAAAGTCAGTCTTCAAATCCAAGCAGGATTTTGGCACAAAGATTTTGTAGGATGGGGCACTTACCAGCCAGCCCCCAGGGGCAAAAGGATTGTCTCTCATTTCTGGGGGCTGATTGCAAACATCCTATGCTGCCAATACTCCATACCAAAATCCTGCCTAGTTTTGGTGACAAACCGTTTTTAGCTATACTCTTTGAGAGAGAAAGGGCTGCCATCAGGGTCATTCAGCCCCATGTGAGGCATAGTTGTTCAGGAGGGCATCATCTCTGAGGGGGAAAGAATTGCCTGTCAGAGGGGTTTGGCCCTGCATGAGGCAATGTCCCTAAGGCAATTCTTGGAATGCAAAAGAGCTGACCCTGGAACATTTGGACTCATGCAGAACAGAATCCCTGTGGCAGGCAGCCCTTTTACTCCATCAGTTTAAGAAACTGGAAGATCACTTAATGACCACAACTAAGAGTGCTAGGATTGCAGTCATTGAGCAAATCAGTCATATGATCGGTGGTGGGGTTCAATTTTTTTTACGAACGGTTCTGTGGGCGTGGCTTGGTGGGTGTGGTAGGGGAAGGATACTGTAAAATCTCCTTTCCCTCCACACCCCACTAATCTGATTTCCAGCTCCATTCCCCTGTGCAGGGCAACAAAAGAAGACCCAGTCAATTAGCTGGGACTCGGGAGGCAGAGAATAGATGGGGGTGGGGCCAGTCAGGGGTGGTATTTGCTGGTTCTCCGAACCACTCAAAATTTCCGCTACCGGTTCTCCAGATCTGGTCAGAACCTGCTGAATACCACCTCTGAATAAGATGTCTTGTTTAACCAATGTTTCACTCAATGACTGAAGATTCCAGTCATGATTGTGACCATAGGTTGAGGACTACCTGTACCCTAAAGAGGCTGCAAAGGAAATGCTTGGAAAAATGTAAAAATATCTTCATCCCAGCAGGATTTAAAGTGGCTCAATAATAATAAATAATATTACTTATGTATTCAATGAGAGACACCAACAGATGATATATCGTGACTTTTCCCCCTTTCGCTAAACTGGGCATGGCCGTGGCCAGCATGCGATGCATCCGGCCCATGGGCCGCAAGTTTAACACCCCTGTTCTAAGAATCCCTTGATATGAGATTGACAGCATATAAATTTAATAAATAAAAAATAAATAGTAAAATAAATATGGAAGAATAAATTATATTTGCTTCTCTTATATTTCAATTTTGCTTTCATCTGAAGTTAAAAACATTGAAAAATCTGAAACAAAATTGTTCAATAAGTTATGCATAGTACACCAACTTTGCTAGCTTTCCTGTTTCTGCATGTCCCACTTTCAAAATGTCATTTAAAAAAAGATGCTTAACAAAAGAACACATGATGTTCTAGCATCTGCGATGTGATTTTTTAAAAAAATATTCCTTCAGTGGTCCTTAGGAAAAAGAAGTATCCTATTTGTTTTAGGCCTAAAAAGGATACAGAGAATTTTTTCTGGGATCAGGAAGAGAGGTAATGAATGACTATGCTTCCCTATTTATATTATAGACTTACTCCAAATCCTGTCTTGAAATTCTTTAAACACTGGTCTTAGTTCTGATTCAGAGGGCCAATTAAGACCCAAGCATATTACCATGTAACGGCCTTTGATTTACCATCATTAAAAAGCTCAAAATATGTTTCCCTTCTGCAAAATTTGAAGTTGGTTATTGTTCTCCACAATGTCATATGCTGTACCAATTCTTGCTACATTTAAAAAAAAATCGTTCTCTGAAGAAAGTTGGTAATACACAGAGTTCAATGTAAGTCTAAAAGGCTTTTGAGACTTGTGTTATCTCCTGGAACTGATGTCACTGAATCATTAAAAAGATACATTGTCGATTTTTATATTTTATTTTGTACAAGTATTTGTAGAACCTTCAAAATCCTAGAGTTACATATGTAGAATAAAAAACAGACTATCTATTCTTTTCTTCAGAATTACAGTGGTACACAACAATCTTTTTCCTTCTCAACATGGGATCCCATTAATATTTCACACTTTCTGAATTGCGGGATTTTCCATTTACCTGGAACTACAAGATTGGGTGGTTCCACAAACTTTGGGTGGTTCAATAAAAAGGATTTGAAACAGGTTTGGGAATAAAAGGAGCCATAATTTGTTCTTTTCTGCATATCAGCCCTACATAAATTACAATGCTATACATCATTGCTAATGAATAAAGTATTTTATTTTTGGGAGAAAAATGAAGGCAACTTTCAGTGTCCATTTCTTGAGTAGAAGGTTAAGATACATAAACAAAATGGTCTTGAGAATAAAAAGAAGAAGAACCAAAGCCAATGGTTAGAGTATTGATTGCATTTGGTAAGGAACACTAGAGAAGAGTTATCAATAAAGGGCAACACAAACATGCACACGGCACACGTACACACTCTTTGTCTCTGCTCCTATCAATCAAAGTATTTTTCCATTTACTAATCGACAACTTCAAGTAGAAAGTTCTAATAAGTGTGCAATATTTCTAATGTCCAGTTCTATGTAGAGTTATTTTAACTAATATGTTGTTAGCGAATACCTCAAATGAAAAAAGATGTGATATGATATTGTGTTACTTTATTGTTAATTTATTATTGTTAATGTATTGAACTGGCAGTAGTGAACCCAAGTTCAGGCTCACCTTCAGCCATGAAAACTCAGCAGGTGAGTTAGCTTATCTCACTGGACTATCACTGTGTGGAAATAAATGGCAGAAGGAAACAATATACTTACTGCCTTGAACTCCTGAAAAAAACAGCATGTAACTTTAAGAACAGAACGGAACAGAATATTTGACTAAATATTAATAGACACACAAGAAATTGGTCTCAATAATTAAAAGATATTACAGATATATTTCCTTAATGGATATACTGTGCATATCTGCTTCTTATTCTGATATTGTATACCTCATTTCTCCTAACTTTTTTATGTTTAACTCTTTTCTAGGTATAGTCTAGTGTTGCCTCTGTCCGAGACCCATATCCTGCAGTCCTATCTTCTTTTCAGTTAGATTCTGCAAAATCTCTTCTAAGACATACTTCTTCATGGAATCTAGGTCAATTCCCAGAAGTTGTCCCATGGCACAACTTGCTGGTTAAACCCCTGACAAAGGATAAATAGAGCTAAACATGGTTTGCATTAAAAGAATTCAGGATCTCTATATTGTTAAACACGCAAGAGGAAAAAGAATGAAGAAACAATGCCTTTCAACAGCATTATTATATTAAGAACAAAACTGCTTCTCAGTTTCTAGCAGAAATTCCGAAATGAAGCTTTCCTCCATCACTGTTACAACAAACACAAAGAGAGGTGTGGGGTTTTTTTTGCCATATTTTGAATTTCAGTTCATCATGCTTCTGGTAAGGACAAAGAAGCACTATAAATGCGCAACATAACACTATTAATCTGCAGCAGTCCAGCAGTCACCCACCAGTGCGCCGCAGAGAAATTCAACAATCCCCCACCGGTGGGCCGCAGCAGTCCAGATAAATCGAGTCCAGAGAAATCCAGAGCAGGCCACAGAGAAATCTTATCCCAGAGCATGCCCACAAAGCAATTAATCCAGGCTGTGCAGAAACACAAGGCTGTGTAGCCCACATGACCTGCGGGAGCCCTCCTCACCCACTCACTCCTTACCCGGAAAACTTTTTCCTTTTTCTTTTTCCGACCATCAGCTGTTCTGCTGTGCCGGGAGATTTAGATTAGCTAGGAAGCAGGAAATGATTGGATTTCTTGCTTCTAGCTCCGTCTTCAGATCTTCACCTCTGCTTTTAAGCACAACCAAACCTCCCTTAGGACAAAAGATTCTATTATTAGTGCAGACTCACGACAAGCAATTTGAGAGACTGAGCTAGCTGATAGCAGATAGATCACTGAATGATTCTGTGAGCAACTCAATCTGCTGCCTGCTTTGCCTGATTTTGAGTAAAAGTTGCTTTTTTTTATCAAAATTCAAATTTTACATACATCATGTGTTATGAGTTAATTTTGTGAGTTTGCTTGCTAGCAAATTTTATATGACAGACTCAGCTAGCCAATTGGCAGATAGATAGATTTCTGATGAATCTGTGATTCTGTGAGCAACTCAATCTGCCTGCCTGCTGTGCCTGATTTGGGTAAAATTTGCTCTTTTTTATAAAAAATTATAATATATATTTATATAAATATTTATAATATTTACATACAAGCCATGCCCAGCCAGTCACACTGCCCAAGCCACACCCTACAATTAGACCATGCCCACAGAACCGGTTAGTGGTCCTGGGATTTAAAATTATGAGTTTGGTGATCCGTGAGGTCCAAAAAGGTGGCAACCTCTTACAGTCTCCACATCAATTAACTCGGGCTTTCATGGAACATGACAAGGGTGTGGCGCATTGGCATTATGGTTTTAACACCAGGTTCTGTGAGTGTGACTTAAGAGTTGGCTCGCGCAGTGGCATTTGTGTGGTCAATACGAGTGATTATTGGTGTGATTTGTCGTTTGAACATATGTCTGAGGTTCATTTGTCACTTGCTGCGCCCCTTAGCAACACCTCCATCTATCACCTTCACATCGCACTCTTAAATGCACCTATGCCTCATTCACATGATATTGTGTGGGATGTTGTGTACTTATTGATACAGTCGTTATCGTGTATTATCGCTGTATCATGGAGAGGGCACGGTATGGTGTAGTGCACAGCTGGACTTGTGAATGTGTACCAAGACAAGGTAGAGCAGTCCAGGAAGGGACAAGAGAAAGAGACACCAGGAAGTGGAATGCGCATAGGAGAGAGAAGGTAGAATGGTACTAGAGCGCAGAATGCTCTACCAGTAAATAGATGAGAGCCAGAGAGGCATCTGCAGAGCGCATAACAGCAAGCATCTAGAAATGGTTTCACCATTCCTCAGCATTTCTCTTACGCGGTAGCTCCATGTAAAGGTCTATCTTTCTATACTATATCGGATGTCTTCCAAATATGGCTTAAGAATCGTTACACCGGTTACCTAGCGAATAGGTGAGAACTGGTAGAATCCCACTCCTGTAGGAAAGTATGCAGAAAGTATCAAAAATCTATATATAGAACTTTTCCTATTCCCACTTCTGAAACATTGGCAGGTAAATATCTATTTATGTAATATAGTACATAAATAAGGCTTACTTTTATTTTCTTTGTACAACCTGCTTTGTACAAAAACATTCAGCATCTTGTTTTGGCCTCAGTGTAATTCAGCAATAACTACATAATTAGCTCCTGGTAAATCTAATTGCACAGGTAAATGAACAAATGTTATTAATATTTCTATTTTATTATTCCACCTTTACAGTTACAAATTATCTGTTACATATTTTTACTGATTATACTCCATTATCAGTCAGATTAGAAATATAAAATATAAAAGTCTAAAGTGAGTGGTCTTCATAATAAAATAATAAAATAAATCTGACAATCTGAAACTCATGCAGCTATTAGCTGAGATTAAAACCAAACCAAACTAAAGAAGACAAATTTTTTTTCAGTTGCTTCCCATTCCTAGCTCCTATGGGAGGGGGGAGAAAATAACCCCCTATTTGTCTTTTTTTTTGGGGGGGGAAGAAACTAGATATGTCTGAGATATTTGTGTTTTGCTTTTTTTCTTGTTTGACATGTAGGCAGTGGGGATGCTCAGTACAACCAGCAAAATCTATACAGCATTTTATTGTGACTTCCCAGACACATTTATCATAATACGATACCTGTTAGGTAAACAATTAATGAAGGCAGATGACCTAGAAAGACTATCAGGAATGGCAGAATCTAATTATATCAGTCTCTCCTAAAAAGAAAATAATTCAGTAAATTATTTCTCAGTTACTTATATGTGTAGGTTAAAAAGGTAACTGAGAAGTGCTGTGCACACATTTTGTAGCAGTATCAGATCACTTGTCTGCTCTCCATTACTCCATCTACAATTATTCTGAATATTTCAGCAACAAATCATTGAAATCAAGATTTATAACTGCCTATAATTCTGTCCTATTCTTTCTTCCTAACATCTAGTCATGGATAAGTTTCAGCTGAAATAGGTTTTGTCCTGTTATCAGTAACAGAGGGCTATTTCTCAGGCCTGATGAAGTGTAATCTGCATTGATTGTTATCTGATTAGAAGAGAATGCAATTTGGCTTCCCATTACTTAAACCAGCATCTCACTGTTTGTCCTTAGAGACCACAGCTTCACTCAGGCAGAGAGTGTCTAGACAGTATTCATGATCCATCTGTCTGGCACAGCCAGGCTGATGGCAAACTCTATTAGAACTGGATATTTTTTTTTTTCACTCTTTCTCTCTCATTCCTCCCCCAATATTTTTTCCCTCTGTGAAGCATAATCTGACACTGAAAATTACTATCATTGGTGCAGTTCTTAAAACGGCAGTGTCAGACTTTCATTAACATCTATACCAGACGGCTACATATTGAAATAAATGGACAAGTAACCCAGATGAAAGTCAGCCCTTCATGCAACACACACAGACAGACAGAGAGACAGGGAGGGAGGGAGAGGAAGATGGAGAGATCAGCCATCTATCTGATACAGGTATTTATCTGATACAGGTAAACAGTACCTTTCAAAAACTCCTGTGTGAACTACATGCAGATAATGTCTTTACTGTCTTATAAACATGTTCTAAATCCTTTGGAATGTATGATAAGAATATCTGGAGTATTTAAAAGTTGCTTAACCCACAAAATTTATAAAGCACGCACATTTCCACAAAACTCTATTAATGCTGCATTTGACATTATGAAAATAATTCTTAAAACTTAAAATTTAGGGAGTCGTGTGTGGTATAGTTTTCAAATACATCACAGACAGTAATAATAACATTAAAATTTTACACCTTACATTTTTTAGTATGTAAGAACTTGAATGAAACCATAATTTTATAATCTAAGATTTTCATTTGTATTTATACATCCTGGCTACATTTCTGAACCATGAAATATCAACAAGAAATCATGTTACAATTTATCATATCTGTGAAATCCATTGTATCTTCTGGAGCAATGTCATGAAACACAGGCTGAATGAAAATAATGTTGGCATAACAGCACCAATGTTTTTACAAGAATATTGTTAACAATATATAGGGTTTCGTAGTTAATAGTAGAATGTAACAAATCTCTGGGCCAGATTTTTTTTCTCTCTTTTGCCAATCTGTTTAGTAAATTAATAAGCTATTTTAAATTATTTAATACTGTCAATATATGTTTGCCCTTTCATTTGAAACTTGATAATCCTTGTAAAAAACAATTATTATCTGGTTATCTACCATCTCATTATTTGACCAAATAAGCTACAAACTCTCATTATTTGACTAAATAAACTACAACCTATCTATCCACTTCCCATTTATCTTTGGTCGAAATAAATAACTTCCTATTCATTTCAGTTTTATAAAACATTAATATAAACTATTTCAATTGGATGCAGAATATACCGAAGATTATTTTAGTTTGAAGTCATGCAGCAGACTGTATGGCCACATTTTACTGACATATGAGCAAAAATCTTATTCATCATAGCATTTCTTCTGTAAATCAGCAAGGAAATGATGATGCCTTTCTACTGCAAGCACACAAATTAATTCTGCACAGTGAACAATGCCAATACAATAAAGGTGCAAAGATTTCTTGCAGAATTATTACTTTGGGCTGCAAGGGCATGGAAGAGAAAACATGCAATTAGACAGTAAATTGAGTATGACAGAATTCTCAATCAATGTTTTGAATTTACCAGTCTGCAATTCAATCATTTCTTCTGTACAGTTATTCCTGTATATTATTTGTATTCTCAATGTCTATATGCTCTGACCCAGAAGAGAAAGTGAATTTATATTCCCCTACAGTAGGCAACATGAAAAACAGCTATAAAACCATATTGACATATTTGCTTTTCTTGATCCAAGCTGCAAAGAATATTGACTATATCTCTTTGTCCCAAATTTTCTATGGTCTTAATAATAGATCATGGAAATCGTTTTGGAATGTCAAATTTTACAACCATTAAAGCATAATGCACCAAATGTGGCAAAATCCATGATGATAAATCCTTACCACTTCTGTCATCAATATATTTGGTTGTTAAGTTCTCCTCACAAAGGATATATCTAATGCAAAAGTACAGAATGCTATAATTAAAGTAACTGTAACAATGTATTAATTAATTGTGCTGCTGAATGAGCAGTATTTCACCTCCCTTGTAATTTAAAACTGCTGGGCAAGTTGTTCTATCACTGCACCTGGCCCAACACTATCAACATGTGGAATGCTTAAAAACATCTGGAATCTATTAATGCACAAAATCTAGCATCCTCCCCTATCTGGCTTCATGCCAAGAAAGCCTGCTGGAAAAGAAGCTGAAAATTCACAATGTTCTGTTTGGTGGGAAAGGAGAAAAACACTCTGCTTAACAGCTGATCAGAAAGACAAACCTTTTCAAGAAGAGCTCTATAGCAGGGTTATCAAACTCACATTGTCACGGCGGTGTCATGTGACATATCAGGACATTTTTCCTTCACTAAACTAGGTATGGGTGTGGCCACACATGATGCATCCGGCCTTATAACCAGGAGTTTGACAGCCCTGCAAAGTTAGGGTGTGGGTTAGGGCTGTCAAACTCCCGGCCTGGGGGCCAGATACGTCACACACTGGCCATGCCCACACCTGGTTTAGTGAAGGGGGGAAAAGTCCCGATACTGCCATGACGACGTGAGTTTGATACCCCTCCTCTATAGGAATGGCCCCAAAGGAAGGTTGGGTGATGAAAACACAAGCAGCACTCAGTTGTATGCATGAAGACAAGGATGGAGAATAAATCTGTGCTTATAAATCTAGAGACATTTGAGGAATTCAGCCATTATGTACAACTGTAAAACAAAAAATTAATTTACAATTTATTATTTAGAGGCAAATGAAATCTCATCAAATGTTAAATGTATTCTACAAATCTGATATAGGGAATCCAGTTTATTACTGTTTATCAGTCGTTCAAAGTTATGTCAGCAGTGAAATAGTGAAGACTGAGTCTCACATTTATGACCATCATAGTGTCTCTGTAGTCATGTGGTCACAATTTTGGCAATTTGCAACCAGCTTATGCAAACAACCATTACAACATTCCAGGATCATGCAATTCTCATTTGTAACCTTCCTAGTGGGCTTCCAACAAGCAAAGTCAAAGGGGACACTGGCAGGGAAGGTCACAAATTGCAATCACTTAGGATGTCTTCCTCAATGATCACGGTTTGATTTCCGGAATAATCATGACAAAAAATGATAATAAAATTAAGTTCAATCGTCTGATGCCTCATTTAATGACCACAACAACAAAATTTCCAGTCCAGTGAAATATATCAGTGAGCAATCTTTTTGAATAATATGAAGGAAACCTTACTTGGATGCTGTCACAAAGATTACATTATCTTGGAATATATATACATTAAAATTTCTTTGCATTTAAAATCTAATGTGAAAATATGATTCATAATTATATCAAAATAATTTTTAGCTGTAGCTGGATAGAACTGGACAGAAAAAAGCATTAAAATGTACATCATGTTTTAGATACTATATGCCATCCTGTAAATACTTAGATTTTCAGCAAAATTAAAACTGGACAAAATCCAAAAGATCCTCTTTAAGAGTCTGAAACAAATTGCCTTCTCTGTTTTAAAAGGTCAAAAATCTACACATATCTAATGGCAGACAATATGAAGACCAGTCTAGTTTTATTCAATCCCTCTGTCAATGGCTGCTAATATTTGTCTGCTTGCCACATGGATACTCCTACTCAAGCTAGACAATCCTGAAGCCTCCATCATTGACAAAC